>JACDJE010000184.1:457283-527331 GCA_016647715.1 Pavo muticus
GGCGGGGCGCGGGGCGAAGGCGGGCGCGCGCGGCCCACGGGCGCCCGTGGGCAGGGCGAGGGGTCGGACGGGGGGAGCCGGCCGCCGCTGTCGCATTCCAGCGGGACTATTTCCCGCGTTGTTTCACACGCACGCCTCCGCCGCCTTTTTGGGTGCGATGCGGTTGTCGGAGCAACACCGGCCCGGGAGGGACGGGACTACTTTCAGTCACAGAGCGGCGGCGGCTGCACAAAGGCGGCCGCTCCCCTCCACCCGCAGGTGTGGGCTGCCCGGCCGGGCTCCCTCTCCCTTTCGGCCGCTGCCCGGCGGCGGTTCCCGAGTGAAGGGCGGGCTGCGGCGCCGCAGCCTTTCCTCGGGAATTTCTGCGGAGCTGCCCCGTGGGCAGAGCTACTTCAGTATTTCTGCGAGGAACGCTGCATCTCACGGGGCATCCCTCCTCTCCTCCCGGAACGTGACAGCTGTTCCGTGGGATGAGGCTACGAGGCAGAACGACTTAAAGCAAAATTTGAGATCCTTGCATTCAGAAGTCTGTATTATTTTCAGGGTTATTAGAAACTTATGGAAACATTTAACTTTTAATTTCGTATCTGTTGAACATATATTTTCATAGCTTTTCTTGTGATTACAGTAGGAGATAACATCTGGGCCAGATTAAAGGCCCAGGCATTGCAGACTGGGTCTGACATCAGACTCTGGTAGTCATGTGATGATATCAGACTTTCAGATTCTACTGAGGAAAAACCGCAAGTCAAAACTTTTTAGAGAAAGAAGTATATATACAACTTTAAAAGTTGTTTCAGAAAGGGGGAAAAAATCTTGAAAATGTAAACAACTCAACAGCAATAGCTGACTGAGGGCAGGTCTGCTTTCAAATATGTCTTTGACTCCACCAGGTGGAATAACCTCCTCTGTTGCTGCCATGTCAGCCAGGAGGATAGCAAACTCAAGCAAGATCCATGACGGTGGCGGAGGGGAAGGGCTTCCCATGAAAAAATGTACCAGAGAGTGGATAAACCTCAGCATACCCTTGTTGTCACAACTGGATTTTGTGGGAACAGACAGAAACAGCGCAGCATTCTGTATATTTTCACTGAGCAATTGGAATCAAAGAAAACAGTAACTCACAATGTTGCATGATCAGTGATTAACCTCTTATGAAGTATTGCAAGTCCATAATGAATTATTCATATCTTAATAACACAATGCACAGCTGAAAGCAAACTCAAGCCTGAACCCTTGAATTACATATTTCTCTATGTGCTATTCCCTCTTGCATCTTGTATTCTTTTTTCTTTTGCTGGAAACACAATGGTGTCTTGGCTGTCTCCCTTGGGAGCCAGATCCCCTGCCTGTTGGCTCTCACATCTTCCCCACCATCCCATCTGACTGGCTTTATTTTTAGCTTACAAACATTACATGCTGTCACCCATCATGAATTTGACCATTTTTCTATATTTCAAGACCTTTCCTTTCCTGATAGGATTTCCTCTAAGTCACTGAGTGATTAGTGGCTTCACTTACATATCACCTTTTCTCCATATGCTTCATAGATACAGTCCTCTCTCTACTCAAGCCTACGTAGCATTTTTAAAAACAATTTTCCATTCAATGCTTAGGATTCAAGACCAAACCCGTGTTGTATCTGTTTCTCAGCTTTACTTCTAATTCATACACACAGGAGGAACTCAGGTGTAGAGGTTTTTACAAAGTAAACCAGATTACCTCACACAGAAGAGACTGACAGCCAGGGCACCTCTGAAATACTTACATTCCTTTATTTGATCTTAAAGTTAAGATGAAGAAAATAGGAGTGCAGAGGGAATGTTTCTTCTATTGCAGTAGGAAGCTCTTCTTGTTGGTTACAATTATTTTTATTAATCTTATGAAAGGAAGTATTCATTCACTCATTCAAATCCAGTCAGAGGCTTTGACTGTCAAGAAATCTGTACAGTCTTATTTTTACCTCTGGACTTGGATGGTGATTCAGTGATACAAGAGCTTTCACAAGAATTTCATTATACTCAGGTTAGTTCCCTGGTTTGGTTCATAATACAGCTTCACAAGCATTTTTGTCAGCACAGAGGACAGCCAGGAGAGGCAGCTGAAGCTCCTGAAACCAGTAGTAACTGCTCAAGTCTCTGTATCTTTGAACAGTGCCCTGGGTTGCAGTGAAGTCGGTGGGATCCTTTGTAGAATGGGGACTGAAGTTCCTAATGAACAAAAGCTGTTAGCAGAAGATAGCTGCACAGCAAATGAATCTGTGGCTGCCCACATCACAGAAACCACTATCATAATTAGCTCCCTTGCTGAATGTCTCAACAAGAGTTAATGGGCATGGCATGGTGAAATCCTGGTCCCTCTGAAGTCAATGGCAAAACTCACACCAACTTCAAAAGGGTCGAGTTTCATACTGAAACTCTAGCTCAAGTTCTCTCTTGAATCCATAAGGAAAGACTGCAGCAAAGTAGCATGGAGGATGGGATGTGAAGTGGTGACGACTTCATCAGTGATATCTGTTACAACAATTTCACGGATAAAATAAGACACCCTGACTACACGGATCATCACCTTGCTACTTTGCCTAGGTTGTACACTTGATACTCATAAACAAAAAAACTTCATCCGCTTCTTTTCCAAAACAAGATCAGCTCTAAGAAATATGACAGGTACACCTTACAAGATTTATCCTGTTCCAAGAGAGCAATGGAGCACCATAGTGTTCCTTCTTTAAAGAATAGAATACTAGATCATCTATCCCTTCTTACAAATCAGTAATAAGCAGACATATTTTTCCTTCACTTTTACTATTAAAAGTAAAGCCATATCAACTGCATCTTTTCAACAAGACTTAGACAGCTTATGAGCAGATTTCCTTGGACTGATAGCCATTTCTCTATTCCAGAAATTTTCTCCAGGGCGGGAGAAAATTATCTTCATTTACTGTCTGTAGGGTTCCCCACAGCTTGTCAAACCATTGCAATAGCTAGCATTCCTGCTATTTTCCCACCAATCAATCAAGTCCCTTTTTTTTTTCAATCACATATGGAGTTGCCTCTTCTCCTTGCTCTTCAGTGCTACCTTATTTTTTCTCCATTAAGTGTAATACCCATTCTTTTTTTCTTTTACCATCTCCTCTTTCAGAAGATGCTGCCCGGTGTCCAGGATGAGAACTGCATTTCTTTGTGGCTGAAAAAATCCTTACAACAAAAACTTCACAGAGAAGGTCCTTGAGTTCAGCAGAGCATAGGGGTAAGCTAGTCCAACAGGATTCCAGCGATAACCTGAAGGGGAAATATAAAATAGATGACCCTATAGGCTTGGGCTTTTTCTTTATACCTTTCGAGGAGTGTTTGGACTCCTGCTGATGGTGTATCCAAGATCAGGCTGTTTGTCTACTGCTTCTTTTCTCCTCTTCCATCTCCCAGGGAGTTGAAAACAACACTGCCTCAGGATATGCTTCTTCAGCTGTAGTACTTTCAGCGTGAACTGTATAGGATTCTGATTTTAATTTGGACTGCCCACCAGGCCACAGGGCAAGTCCAATACTTTCCTTATAAAAGCCACATTAGCCATGGCTATATTTCAAAGCTAAATTATAAAAAGTCATTTTAGAAAGGTAGAGTTCTAAAATTTGTAAAGAACTGTAATGCTAGGTTGATACAGCTAAAACATCCTTTCAAAAGAGATTGCATTTCAGGCTGACAGATACCAAAACACTATTTTATTTTAGTTAGCAAAGATTTTCAAAAACAGACAGCATCTGGGCTCTATTAACAACAACATGCATGCATTTTAAACAACAACAATTTAAGAATACTTCATTTTCAGAACACTTTCATGGAGCTCAGCATTTTGCCATACACATCCATAGGATTTACCAATTACGCTTTGCTCTGTAGCCTTTGAAGTTTAAAAATTAGCTACTGGTAAAGGATTGTACATTTGTTCACACTATTTTAGTCATAGGGATAAATTACTAGAATGTATGCCTTATTATGGTCAAGAAAGGTAAGTTACAGTAGTTAGCAATCGTCCATACAATACTTCAATCTTTGTGTAATATACACATTGTGACACACCATCTGTGCACAGGAAAGAGCTCATCAGCAATTTGAAGTAGCTTCCTCTGAGCTAAAGTGCAGTAATAAGGATGCACGTGGGAAAGCTGCAGTTCATGATAACAAAAGAGAATCACCCTTCTCCAGTTCAAAATCTGGGGAGAAGATTTATGATTATGTTTATTTACGTCTATATTTTTATAGATTTGTATTTATTTAGTCTGCAGTTCAGCCAAGACACCTAGCACCTCGAGAAAATGGCTATGTATCCTTAACAGCAGTGTGCCCAGGTGGCCAAGAAGGCCAATGGCATCCTGGCTTGTATCAGAAGTAGTGTGACCAGCAGGAGCAGGGAAGTAATTGTCCCCCTGTACTCAGCTCTGGTGAGGCCGCACCTAGAGTACTGTGTCCAGTTCTGGGCCCCTCACTGAAAGAAAGACATAGAGGCCCTGGAACGTGTTCAAAGAAGGGCAACAAAGCTGGTGAGGGGTCTGGAGCACAGTTCTTATGAAGAGCAGCTAAGGAGCTGGGATTGTTCAGTCTGGAGAAGAGGAGGCTCAGGGGAGACCTTATTGCTCTCTATAACTACCTGAAGGGAGGTTGTAGTGAGCTGGGGGTCAGCCTCTTCTCTCGTGTAACTGGTGATAGGACTAGAGGGAATGGCTTCAAGCTGCGCCAGGGAAGGTTCAGGCTGGACGTTAGGAAATACTACTACTCTGAAAGGGTGGTCAGGCACTGGAATGGGCTGCCCAGAGAGGTGGTGGAGTCACCGACCCTGGAGGTGTTCAAGGAACGTTTGGATGTTGTGTTGAGGGACATGGTTTAGCGAGAACCATCGGTGATGGGAGAATGGTTGGACTGGATGATCCTGTGGGTCTTTTCCAACCTTAGTGATTCTATGATTCTAACTGTGATACCACTTCAGGGGGGTTGTTTTTATTAACTGTTAAAGAAGTTCCCGAACTATTCCAGAAAAGCAGGATGAGTTACTTGCACGCTTCCTTAGAGCAGAGAAGAGTGCCCTCTGATGGCTAACCTTTTAGGTTTAATATCTACGACGTTAACGTCAGCCTCCATTTATGAGATTCAAAAAGCAAAATCACAAAAAGGCAAGATGCTGGAGCAGTTCATTATTTCAAGAAAAAGAAATTATCTTGATTTATTTATAGATAGTAGTTAGAAATAGGGGTGTAGGTATATTCTTAATTTTTTCATTAAATTAATATCAGCCAGTTTTTCTAGGAGCAAAATTAATGCATTTGATAGTTCAGAACTGTTACCTGTATGTACTCTGTTATCTAAGTTTTGTTTTACTGTGATAAACTTGCTTTAGTGCTTGGAACTGTAGCATATAGAACAAGTACAAGTCCCTAAGTCCTCAGTTTATTTCAGAACAATAAAAATGTTTGTGAGTGCCCTAGGGCATGACACCACTCTTCAGTGAGTAAACTTGCCTATATATATATATTTTTTTTGCTTCAAATCTTGAACTCAACTATTAGGAATGCTGATAATAGTTTTTATTAGTCCTTGCTCACTTTTCAAAGCATGAAATCCAAGGATAACTATCAGTGGCTGATTCTACAGTGTACCCATTTTAAACATGCCTTTCCCAGTAATTTCAAAAAAGCTAGAGAATTTCTGGTTTATTAGAATCATATTGATCTGTAAATCAGAGATACAGGATTTGGGGGGAATGGCTGAAGTGAAAACCAAATTCCAAATGTACCCACTATCAACTGGCAGCAGCGCTAGGTACTGTAAAGGTAAACACCTATGTCTTCACAAAAGATATTTGAAATACAGGCCCAGAACAGCAGAAAGCCCTGCACACATTACCCCTTGGCACTGGCTAAATACATCACATTGGTTTCATTGCCTGTTAGAACAGGAATGAATGTGGGTCCTCAAAATTGCCCCGATTCTGTATACAAAGATTTTTGTCTTAAGGCCTGTAGCTCAATCTTCATTTGATGACAGGATAGAAAAGGCAATTATATATGGCTAAAGTCTCATTTGCTGCTTTTCCATAGTTCTTCAAATAACTTCCTTACAGCATGGACTTGGATAAAGATTATTTATAAGCTGATGACTAAATGTAGATGAGTGACAAAGGAAAGCACAGAGAAAGATACGTGCCTCAAATATACTTATTAAAACAGTTGTGCCTGCTATAAAGATATTACTAAAGAATCATCAAACTCAGTTATTAATTAAATTGATTCTGTTTTCTCTTCTAATTAAAAAAAAAAGTGAAGCTATCCAACCAATTCCTTTTCCCTTACTATTCCCTCACCTCTCCAACCAACACCACAGTGACAGAATTTGGTCACGTGGATCTCTGAATAAAAGACAGCAAATTGTGTTTGCATAGGCCTGACACATAAAGCTCCTTCCAATGCCTTTTTCAGTGTCAGAGCTTTGCAGTTAATGCAACTTGTACTAATTTTTCCTTACTACAATTGTGAAAAATCTAATACCTTTAGAATGATATTAAAAGGGCTTACACAGAATAAAATCCCCATTTAATCTTGGCATACTAAGAAATCTTTTCTTTGAACATTATATATAAAATGCTATTTTTCCCCAAAACACTTTTTTTTTTTTTAATATGGAAAGCTTGAGGAGTTGTAAGAACCAACAGTTTAGGGCACTATCTACCTCTGTGGTTTAGGAATCTTGGCAGAGGAAACGTTAGTGAGAACGTATACATGCTTCTCATGGAGTTCTGTGGCAATAAATCGTGAACCCAATATATCAAAAGGTGTCCTGGTCACCGTGTTAAAAAACAATGACAATAACAACAAACAGTAGGAACCAAAGACCCTGTTTAAGAATAGGAGAAAAAAATGTTTGCAGAGCATTGTGTATACCAGTTATTTAGTTGCTGCTTCCACTTCATCTACCACCCCTCACTTCTCACATACTATAGCTATTATGAAGCAGCAAGGTTTGAGTAAACTGCATTAGTTCTCTGTTTATTTGGTTTACAGTACACAGTGATCACAAGCAGAAGAGATACAGCTATTCATCTCATTGTCCCAGTAGCCCTCCTAGTTTCTGTGCACCTGACAGCTTTTTTTTTTTTTCAATATTCTTTTCAACAGAAACATGCTGTGATTTATACTTACATTAAGACAAAACATTTGAGATGCCTGCTTACAACCTATCTGGAACACTTGTAGTGGCTCTTTAAGACAAATAAAGGACAAAATGTGCTCTTTCTGAGATGCTAATGTTTATTTCAGTGGGTGAAATGACTGCTTCATGAGCAAAAAGCACTCACCATTGCAGTGCTGGCAGATCACTTATTTTGTTATCTATATAACATTTCAAAATTAAGCTTATGAGATCAAAATTGAAGCTTAAAACACTGTTCAGTTTTAAACAGGAAGATCTGGAAACAAAAGCAAAAGAAAACCCAGCAAGTACCTGAGCAAAACCTCCGCTCTTGGACAACATTAGATGGAAAATGAAACAGCTGTGCAGGAAAAGAACGTAGAAGTTGGATACCGAGTTGTCACAACTGATGGTAAGAGAGTAAAATAAATATGAATTGAGCTGAGTTAGATATTCAAGCAAGATTTATTAAAATTTAAGTCAAACTCCAAATGTGGAATATGCAAATTCATTTCTGCAGAGGCCTACTTCATTTTACCAGGTCCATTAAGACCAAGGCAGTTTCTAATTAGGATTTAAGTAATATTCAACTAGGTGAAAATTAGTGAAAGGTAAAAGAAATCGGGGACTGTTATAAAGCCATGAACTTTACCCCAGAAAACATACCTTATCTTTACAATTAACTTTTCAAACCCACGTGTCACAGTCTTAGCTGTAATATAGGTGTCAGCACACACCAGAACAAGCACAACTGGCGTCTCACTTGGGGACAATTACCACTTGCCAGCAGATGCATGGTAATCTGCTGTTGTGCATGGTCATAGACCACAGCTGCCACATCTACCCATTTTAATTCAGTCTAGATTGTTCCCCATGATAACCTTCTATGTTTCAAATGCCTGATATTCTACAGATTCAAGAGACATTCTAAACATGAGGAAAGAACTGCTTGTAGCATGCACAGCATTTTTTATCACTCTTCATGTTGTTGATAATGTATGAAGAAAGGGTTCCTGGAAATCACTTCAGTTACCAAACAACAGGGTAGCCATTGGAGAAGCATCACTATTGTCACTAGCGGTACCTGATTTGGGCAGCCGCAAAAACATTATGACACTTGACCTGCCCTCAAACTTACCCTTGAAATGAAGTTTCCAACAGATATCCAGAAAAGTTTACATTCTCTCCTAGGCATAACATATGGATAAACTTCAGTGTTCAAACCTGTCACTTTTCAAAACACACCAACCTTTACAGAGTTCACTTGAATGAGGCATACCCTTGTTTTATTTATCTGTGTAGGAAAGCCACATGTGTATCTTGTTAAATTTAGTAGCCAGCAGGATAGTGTGAGCTGTTCTCACTTGTTTAAAGCTATACCTCCCAAATAAATTATTTTTGGCTTTTCTAAAACAGTGTTCTGGTTCTGTAAAGGCAGCATATAGCATGTGCCAGAACTGGATTCTTTCTGGAAATTGTGCCTGAGATATCACATAACAGAGAAACATTTGAACTCCTTATTTCATGCCCTGGAACAAAACAAGGAAAACATTGTCATAGTTGAATAATCAGAAGCAGCTGGGAAAATTGTCTTCAGAGTCCATCATAAATTTTACCTCTGGGCTGAAAAGTCATGTCATCCTACAAGGCAATTGTTTTGAAAAGATATAAGCCACTAAGTGGGAGGACTTGACTGACAGCCATAAACCATGTGCAGGAGGACCTCACACTGATATAAATGGAACTGCATGCATGAGGACAGAGTAGTGTGTGGCCACTGAAGGACAAGCGGTCACAAGTGGTGTCCTCCAGGGGTCGGTCTTGGGTCCAGTGCTCTTCAACATCTTCATCAATGACACAGACGATGGCATCGAGTGCACCCTCAGCAAGTTTGCAGATGACACCACGCTGAGCGGTGCAGTTGATACATTGGAAGGAAGGGAGGCCATACAGAGGGATCTGGACAGGCTGGAGAAGTGGGCCCATGAAAACCTAATGAGGTTCAATAAGGCCAAGTGCAAGGTGCTGCACTTGGGTCGGGGCAATCCCAGGTATTTATACAAACTAGGGAAAGATCTCCTTGAGAGCAGCCCTGCAGAGAAGTACTTGGAGGTCCTGGTGGATGAGAAGCTGGACATGAGCCAGCAGTGCGCGCTTGCAGCCCGGAAGGCCAACTGTGTTCTGGGCTGCATTAAAAAAGGGCTGGCCAGCAGGGAGGGGGAGGTGATTGTACCCCTCTAATCAGCTCTTGTGAGGCCCCATCTGGAGTACTGCGTCCAGGCCTGGGGCCCCCAGTACAGGAAAGACATGGAGCTCTTAGAGCAGGTCCAGAGGAGGGCCATGAAGATGATCAGAGGGCTGGAGCACCACTCTTATGAGGAAAGGTTGAGGGAACTGGGATTGTTCAGCTTGGAGAAGAGAAGGCTCCAGGGAGACCTCATTGCAGCCTTCCAGTACTTGAAGGGAGCATATAAACAGGAAGGCGAGCGACTGTTTATGGGGGTGGATAGTGATAGGACAAGGGGGAATGGTTTTAAACTGAGACAGGAGAGGTTTAGGTTAGATATTAGGAGGAAGTTTTTCACTCAGAGGGTGGTGATGCGCTGGAACAGGTTCCTCATGGAGGCTGTAGATGCCCCATCCCTGGAGGCATTCAAGGCCAGGCTGGATGTGGCTCTGGGCAGCCTGGTCTAGTGGTTGGCGACCCTGCACATAGCAGGGGGGTTGAACCTCCCATTGTGGTCCTTTTCAACCCAGCCATTCTATGATTCTATGACAAAGATCATCTCATTGGGCTACATGGGAAAAATTCAGACCTGTCAGTAAAATTTGGATTTAGGGGTAGGGGGAAAAAAAGGCTCATTCATAGAACCAAACAGAAAAATGTACTGAAAAACTAATAAACAGCAGGCAAGCTCATAGGATGTCCGTGTTTTGTTTCTCTACCATCTTCCCTGCATAAGAATAAATGTTTGAACTTCATGCAAATTTTTGATTTGTTGTTGAGAAGAGCTTCAAAAGTCACAATATCAAAGCCTAACCACCACTAATAACATAATTCTCTCAGTCTAAGTAGGGTGCACAGAGCAAATGTGGTGGTGCTCCCTGCAGCTTTTGAATGTTCAGCTGGAAACTATCCATGAAACTCAGCAGCTTCTCTGATGTGGCAGGTACCAAACTGCTCCAGCAAAATGCAATCCATCCTCGTAACAGGCAGCCTCTTCATGAAGTTTAAGCTACCTCTAGTAGCTTCTGAAGGTCTCCAAGGAGGAGACTCCACTACCTGTGCCAGTGCTCTGTCACCTGAAAGACTAGGAAAAAAGGAAAAAAAAAAGGAAAAATAAAAAAGCAAATTTAAATGGTGAGATTCAGAGTGTGCAGGTTTCCTGAAGATGAACAACAATTTTCATATATCCAAATACTTCAGGGGACCTATCCATAAAGGGAATGTCATGTACACTCTTCAAAGGACATGTAAGACTTAACAAAAGATGAAGAGGTATAACTGCCTTATAACTATCTATGATCAGAGATGTAAGGAATTATATTACCTGTATGAGAATGAGTAATGCATAGGAAGTGCTCAGCAGTCTAGGCCAATTTTCACTGTGTGCCAAAGCACAAAGTATAGCTCCTCTATAAGAGGTTCTAGGTGGAACTGTTGACAGCAGTAATGGCACTTTAAACTCAATGTTTTTATCAGCATGAAGGGTGGAATGATGGGTGCAAGCCAATATCTAATGGTGTCCTCAGATTCAAATGCACTTTATTTGGTTGGCTAGCTACTACTTGGCTGTGAGTTAGTAATTTACTCAAAAAAAAATTCTAAGTATACGCATTTCCTACTCCTACAGGAATCACAATACACTGAAGCACTCTTTTGAAGAGAACATGCCATAAAGGGTTTGCAGACCGTTATGGTAGGAACTATGTGCTTTTCTCACACATCTCAAAAAAGGATTCAATTAAGTTTGTTATTTCTTTATGATTGTTAGCAGGAGTGATAAAATTTGCACTAGCTATTTGCCTGAATGTATAATTCCACAAGAGTTTTGTTCATGACAGTCTATATTTACACACTTCATGTTCGCTCAGTACTGTGAAAGAACTACATGAAACAAGCAGCTATGGAATTTATTACACTCTCCGGGTATTAAAGTCAATCAGGTTTTGGCCTTGTGCCTCACATATATGGTTGTATTCGGAAAGAGACACTTCAGTGTTGTCATCATATCACATTGGCTGATGATCAAACTTTATGATTTCAGTTTTATTTTTATGTCTTAAGACACTCTTATTTATTTTCAGGTGGGAAGATATTTATTTCTTTTTTTTCTTCTAGCAGGAAGAGCATATCTGTTTAGTTCCTGAACAATGTGCAAAAGTTTGTTGCTGTTTGATCACTCCTCATCAGGGAGCATGGTGCATATTTGAGACTATAAGAGTCTGTCCGTGTACAGAAACTTTAGACAAGCAGTGTCAAAAAGCTTAACACACTAGGTGGATTTTTTTGCAATTATTCTGTTCTTTCATAATGCAACACTATTATCAGCTGACTAAGTATGCCCATAAAATGTGCTTAATTAAGAATCACTGTTGAAAGAATGATTATAGGAAATCTCTCTCCTGCTCTTTTTACTGACCATGCCAATATGTGACTAAAAATACAATCTGATTTAACATTATTAAAATGTAGACGATTGTATACTTAGTATTTTGCTGTCTTCTGTGGTGCTTCACTACTGCTATATGATATAGTAAGAAGCTTAAGAAGCTTAAAAAGTGTATGTCCCACCATACACCATATCTTCCACCAAAAGCCTTCCAATAAACAAAACGTTTTTGTCATAGAATGTATTTTGCAGTGAAATAGCCACAGACTGGAAAGTTAAAAACCAAACAAAATAAAACATTTTTAAATTGACATCCTCACATTTGTCGATTCTATTTAATAAACTGTTGTTGCCATCTAGCGTTCAAACATAGCCTATAAATTCCCCTACAGAATGTTCCAGGCAGTCACCTAGTAATCCCATTTGCTCTAGCAAGGCAAATGGATGGGAAAATACATATCCCTATATGTGCAGTGCTAAGGGAAGCTGTTGATGCTCCATTCCTGGAAGTGTTCGAGGTCAGGCTGGATGGGGCTTTGACCAACCTGGTGTAGCACAAACTGTCCCTGCCCATGGCAGAGAGGTTGGAACCAGGTGATCTTTAAGGGTCCTTCCAACTCAAACAATTCTATGATTCTATATTTATTTTTCATTTATGGATTAACATTTAAAGTTATTAAAAGACCACTCAGCTCAGCTTACTTAATAAGTCAGTCATGATACACATGCAACTCACTGGTTTTCTTCTGCCACTCACAGTGTATGATATCATGTTGGCTCTTTCAGTTGGAAGGCAATGTTTCCAGTGATATTAGCCAAATACATGCCCTGTGCTCTGAATGACCCTACAATGTGTCGGCCCTCCTCTTGAATCTGTCTCTACTGCACTGTACTGCCTGAATTACTATCAACCCTCTCTAGCTCCAACAAATTTTTTATTGTAGTAGAAATGCACAGTGAAGATTCAGGAGCTCTTCTCAAAACCTCTCCTGTAATAAGTTGCTATGATGGTATAGGCAGTGTAGAAGGCTTCTCACTAAGCTGTAAATCTTTAGATAAAACTATAGTTAATCTCAGATTCAGACCAGCATTTTACAGCCCACGACTGTACCTAGTACTTATAATCTCCTTAATTTGCTTCCCAGAAACATTTTCCATCTCTATCATATTCCTTGACCACAAACCTTTGAAACTAGCTGATTTAAAAAAATAAAAATAAAAAAGCAGCAAAGGCTAAATGAAGTGCAGTCAACAGACCAGTTAATCAACTTGAGATACTTCTGCAAATTTGTTCAATTCTAAGATGTTATCCAGAGTGTTTTTTATGTAAGCATTATCAGATAGAAGTAATGTAGAAAAAACAAATGGTTTTGTATCTATAAAGTAACTTGCAGCCTCCATAGAGCAAGAATTCAACTTCTTGACATAAGGAACACTGACTTGTCTTTGATCATTGAATAACAGAATTTTCAGAGAATTTTCTGAATGAAGTTATTGTTAGAGCTCCCAGAAAACTTGCCTTGAGGCCATTTTTGGATCATGACTGCTTCCCACTGCAGTAAACTTGACAGATCTAAGAACCTCTTGGACGTGAGTTACTTTTCGTATTTTGTAATATAATTGATTCTATTCATAAGGCACCTTTCCTTCTCTATCTTGATGTTTGTAGTATCTGCCTGCCACAGGTACTTTAATATCTAGGGTTTCATTCTGAAAACAGATTCAGACTGATGATAGTCTGGAAAAAAGTGAGTTTGAACTGGAGGTTCAAACAGTGGATGCTTACAGGCACTCTCACTTCCCTCTTATTCCATAGGCAGGGAAACATAACAGAGCAGGTGTGCTTATTACCAGTCATATGAACATGACCCCAGAAGTAAAAAAGATGTGCTTTGAGAGCATGCAGAGTTCTACCCAGAGTTCTAAGGTTCTGATTAATGTTTATAAAGATCTAAAGGGAGTCAGGAGGCAAACGGATGAGGCCAGGGTCTTCTCAGTGGTGTGTAGTGATAGCACAAGGAGAAATGGCCTAAAACTTGTACATAGGAAGTACCGTACAAACATACAGAATTTCTTTACAGTAAGGGTGTGGAGCATTGTAATAGGTTGCCCAAAGGTTGTGGACTCTCCTTCTACGGAGATATTCAAGACACATCTGGATGCCTACCTGTGTGTTCTACCGTAGGGAACCTGCTTTAGCAGGAGGATTGGACTCGATGATCTCTTGAGGACCTGTGATTCTGTGATTCTGTGATTCTGTGTGTGTTTCTATCAACTCTAGCCCTGTTGCAAGCAGTGCTTTTAAGAGCCACTAGCCTGCTGAGGTAAATAAAAGAACGCTAGAAGCAGAAAGATAATGCAAAGTTGTTTGAAGATAATGCTTCTCTGACTGTAGGAAATATCACTGAGTTTGGGACTCTTGCACAACACATCCATCAATGTTACTGAATACTTTCTTAATTCCCTTCAATCTGTCTAGATATTCAGGAACTGGAAAACATACTTTTTCTGTGTCCTCTGCTGATAATACAGCTGTTGTGTTAGCTCAGTTCCTTCACAAGTTTCCATCTGCTCTACAATTAACTGTTAAGTTTCAGCTGTTATAGGTTTAAGTATATTAGAACAGATTCTCGTGTATACGCCAAGTCTTGGTCATGCTATTTGTCACGAAAAAAAATGATTCCGGCTTTGTTTAACTAAATATGGTAAAAACTATTTGACATGCCATGCAAAAAATCAGTGTGCTAGAGGGTGGTATTCTCTTCAGAAAAGGCAAACAAAAATTTGCAGCATGTGGTTTTAAGTACAGCTTATGATATACATGCACATGAAAGCATTCAAGATAAATATCAATGAACACAATGTAGCTAAGGAAAGTTAAGCCAAGCATGTTGTGAATATTATAGTTTACTCCATGTACCTATAACCATTTGGATGCTATAAACTGCTACCCAATACTCATTTAAGGCTCAGATAAGAGTATACAGGATGCCATATGCAGTTACATGATGCCATACTTGTGTAACACCGACGTATCTGGAGGCAAAAAGCACTGAAAGTGCTCATGTGCTGCACAGGTACTCAATCAGGCCGAATTCTATTCTGCTAATCTAGTCACAGAATATACTCTTGAAATTATTTTTCTCCTTAAATACAAGAACTTCTTTGCTTAGCTTGAGTGTTCATATTTAGGATTTGATACTAAATCAAATGATAGGCATTATAATTCAGCCTGGAAACAGCAGTTCTCTTCCCCACCGAAACCATGCAGCCACTGTTGACCAAAAAAGGAATGCATCCTCTTCTGAGATTTCATATCCGCTCTTCACTTTCAGAGTAGTTCTCACAAAGATGATAAATGCTCCTAACAATCTATTCCCTATGCCCCATCATACATCAGCATACATTCCATTGATCAAGTAATCCAACCTGGTATATTGTCTCTTCTGAAGAGATTCATGCATTTTCTTCCCCGTGAGTACAATAACTAACAGCAAGAATATCACCCCAAAAAGTAAAGCCGCTACAAGTCTGCTTTTGTCTTCCAGCTGAACAAAGCCTTTTCTTCTCTGAACATCCTCTGAGAGGTTGCCTTCTGAATCAGATGGGTCATAATCCTGATGGATGTTTTGGGAAGCCACGGGGGAAGCACTAGTAGAGAGAGCAAAACCGGAAAAAGAGACAAGGGTAACATGACTGGTATAACTGGCAGAGACAGCTGTTGGCTCAGGAGGGATGGATGAAGTTCTGAGTCCTGCTGAGCTGGTGGCTGTTATGGGATTTGAGGTCACCCATTTGGCTGTAGAAGTAGAAGCAGAAGTTGTGGGACTGGAAAGAAAAACATGAGTAGCAGCAATTTTGGCAGTAGGGATACCAGGTTCAGCTCTAGTAATTGCAGTAAGCGTAAAGGTGGTTGTTTTAGTGACAGTACTAGGTTTGGCACCACCTGTAAGCAAAGAAGTTGTATAAGATTTCAGTCTGACAGTACTTGTAGGCAGAGGAGTAACAGTAGTACTGCTGGGACTGGGAACGCTAGACTCAGTGGTAGGCAACAAAGCAGAAGGGTTTCCAATTTGAACAGTATATGATATATTTGGTGGTGGATTAATTACTTTCTGCCTTGGCAAGGGGTCTAAGCTCTTGGGATTGTCTGCCCTTTGTGATTCAGGAAAAACTGTATGAAATTCAGTGTTGTCTACACGTTTGGACGTATGGTTCAGGAGTTCAGATGCTTGATGGAAAACAGATTGTTGCAAAGCAGTTGTGTGATTCTGATGGCTAGCCTCACTTTGAGAAATAAAAGCTCTGGCATCTGAAGGCATAGAGCGTTCATTTGAATTGAAGTCCTCATTTTTGAAGGATGTGTCCTCCAGGGCAAGGGTGTCTGTAAACAGAAAGGAAGTATTTAATTGCTGAATCTATTTTTAATTACCATGGGCTTACTCTAATTATTTATATTTCATAGGAATAGCAATATCAGGGGGCTTCAGAAAGTAATGAGTAAACAAACAGAAGCATCAAGATATTTTATTTAAAGTATGCAGTGACTTTTATGTTGTCTGTGTCACAAGACCTATTAATCTCAAGCTGGAACACATTAGACCCTGACTGCAGCTTCTCAAGAGAATTCACCTGTGCAGACCAATCATTCCTATCTGTTTTGTACTCATATGGCATGCATACGCTTATTCAGAGGTGGAAAGTAGAGTAAGTATGCCCACTGCCTTTAAACTATTCCAGTCTCTGTCAATTAAGAAGATACAATCAACCTCACTTCCGTCACATGTACATATTTCCATATACCCAAAATACTTATATACTTCCCTCTGTCACTATAAACAAACATCCCATGACTGCTGAATACGATTCACTTCACATATAAGAATTGCCTTACAATAACAGGCGGTAATAGTATCCCCACCTGAGCAGAGGGAGACTAAGTGACTTTTCCAGAATCACTTAAGAAAACAGGGGCAGTTTAGACATCTTGATGACAAGTCTGTTGAGGTCCAGGGCCTCCTGGCATTAGTATCTGCAAGTGCTCATCTCCGCTTAGATTTCATTCACATGACTGCAACGTTCTGATATTTTACTACGCAGATGAGGTGTCCATGGGGCTTCTATTTACAGAGAAGGAAGAAAGAGTTCCTAATTTTTGTGAGATTTTTCTTTCTCAACTGTAAGAAATTGTCGGCATTCCCACAAACGTATCATACAGAGCAGGAGACCAGGCCTGCTGAGTTTGCAAAATACATTTCTGATCAAAGTACTCAGCCAAAGAATGTAAGATTGTATGTTTCCATGTCACCAACACGTTAAATGAATACTGCAGCTAAAAAGAATTCAAAGGTTTTAATGTCTTTCTGAGAGTGCAGACAACTATTGCACAAGTGCTCTAAGTGTGTGGTAATGACAGTGAACTCTGTTTTTTCAGTATCATGGTAAAATGTACTTTTCTATATAGAGCCAGCTTTAGTCCAAGAGTTCACTAGTCCAATCTATCCCAGCAGATGGAGAGTTACAGGAGGCACAACTATACCACTCACTGGTAAAGAACAAGTAGTCATATAATTTTTTCTTGTCATCAGATTTATCAAATGTCCATCCTTCCACCTCCCCCAAAACAGTACACATTCTCCAAAAGTTGATACCTATTGCTTGCAAACCAAGTGGGGGAATGTCAGCTAAAGGAATTTGGAAGGAAGAAAACAGCTTTCTGTGTCAGAAATGCCATACAACAGACAATCCTAGCAGTTATCTGATTCTGTACAGATATTAGAGAGACATTTTTGGTGAGGGTGAGTTCTTGGAAAAACTGACTAACTGGCACAGGTTGCGTTCTCATTGTTACCACTCAGTAGCCACCAAAAAGATTAAAGATGGAACGTGCTCTTATTCCTCTTCTACAGAAACACAGAGGTTTGTTAACTGCACTGAAGTTTAAAGAAATAATAAAAAGTCATTGATGTTTTCATTGTCACTTCTTTCTCAAATAGGAACTCTTATCTAAAGGGATGTATTTATTTCAGGCTTATTATACATGCAAAGAAATCTAACTGGCTGCTGTTAGAAGATACATTTGCAAGCCCTAAATTCCTCTAAAAACTGAAGCGAAAAACAAACAAAAAAAGGCAATGCTTTAAATAAGAGGACAGCAACTTAACTTGAACTATAGACACCAATTTTTATCCTAACTTTCCAGTCAGGCACTAGTTTGTTAGCACAGTAAAGGAAGAGGCTGACAAATAACAGTGTTCAGGCGCCACGTAATCAGAAGCTGTATGGCCAAAGACAGCCAAACTCTCAGCTGCAGTCTGCAGTTCTGAAAACATATCAACACCAGCGAGGAAATGGCCTGTCACAACCACGGAGTCAGTCACCAACATGTTTTTCCCTGTTCCCAGCGCCCTCCAATAGCCTCCTCCGTGCATTTAAATAAATAACTGATGCAGTATGACAACCACAAAGCATTTGCAGCACGCTGTGTCATCTTCAGCTCACTCGCTTCAGCTACAGCTAAGAAAATGGGCAGTATTCATGCAGTGTTCAAAAGACAAAATATGAAGGCAGGACAGGGATGAGTCCTGCACAGGAGTTAAGCCTCTGCTTCCCTGCAGCACTCAGATTAATTAACATAACTGCCTGCTTTTACTAATGCTACTTTATTTTCAGTTTTAAACACTAACTGTATTCTTTGTCTCCATTTTAGACTATAAGCTCCCAAACACAACTGCCCATAGCTACAGTGCTAGGTGCAACTGTGGCACTAGAACAGATACACTTGTTGGCAAGAAAGAACAAGGGCACTACAGAAGACAACCTTTAAAAAGAAACTGAAAAAACAAAGTGGTCCTGATGATATCTCAAATCCAATAAACTGCATTAGAAACCAAACCTCAAATTGTCAATCTTAAAAACCAAATAAACACCTCCTGAGCATACATGGATTGTATTCATCAGTCCTGCGTGGCTATCTCAGTGCAGTGGAAAAAGCAAACTACCACAAAAGTACAGCAGAAAAACAGACACGTTAATTCTTCTTCAGCAATAGCTATTTGCGACTGGAATCAGGAAATGTTTTACTTCCCAAGACAGAGGCTGTTTCCAGTAGTTAACAAGCTACAAGAATAGTTTAAAATCAAACAAACAAAAACCAAACCAAAACCAACCAACCAACAACAGAAACAACTTTGTTACAAACACAATTTCAGTATTTCAATTTACTTTCATCCTTTTAGTTTGGGTTTCTACGTAATCACATTAAGATTCTCGTATATTAAAAAACAAACAAACAAAAACAACACAAAGCTTAAAATGTTTGTCAGTACCAACATCACCAGGTGCTACCTTTGAAAGCTTACCAGGAACCTAAGGTAAATAAGCTAACATCGTCTTTATGATTAGCATTAACTGATCATTACACTATCTGCAGGACAAAAGCACAAGCACAATTAAGTCTTCTTTCTTTCTCTGCATTCTTTATGTTCAAACATGTCTGGTGCAAGTCAGTGCCAGTCAGCAAGTAAGGCTTGCTATTAAAAATCCTATAGCACATGACAGGTAGTGAGAAATTTGTGACTGTAAAGCCCAAATGCCATAAAGCTTTGAGATTAGTCAGTTTGCATCTGTGCCTCAGGTTCTGTAACTGAAAACAGAAAATAATGATTACTATCATCAATTACTCACTAACATCCCAGTGGTGCTCCGAGGCTTGCCTAACATCTGTGTATATATGGTATTCATCAGTGTTGCACGAATCCTTTGAATGCACAGATGGCTACAAGGGCATCATATTTCTATTGCTTTCAGCAATGCCCTTACATGTTATGTACTAGAAGTTTTCCTTGGACAGGATACATCGAGATGGATACAACTTCTTTTTTTTTGTTTTAAATAAAGGAAAACAATGAGGAGCTCTGAATCTTATGTGAAGGAACTTCATAATGGTTAGGCCCATGTAGATGCACACCACACACTTGCCTACCCACCTCCCACAAAGCAAAAGAATAGTATTTTCAAACTAGAGCACTTGGTTTAAAACATTTTACTAAAGATGTAACTCCCAAGCATTATATAGTCACTGCTGAAAAGTCACGGGGGATCATCCAGTGTGGGGATCTGTGGCTTTTCCTGTTACATATCCTTACCTTGAGCTATCTTGTAGCTCACAAGTCCCATTGCAGGTTTCATCGGACAAGCCTCTGTGCTAGGGCAATGAAACAGGTAGCAGTTTGGTTGTGTGCTTGTCCTTTGAGCATCAAAAATCACAAAGTTACATTTCTTGTCTCCTGCAAAAGAACATATACACATTTCAGTAACAAGAACTTTTACAGCATCTTGATAATAAATTCTGGTTTACTAAAAATTAAGTTTTCCTCCCGCAGGTAAGAGGAAAACTACCTACATCTAACATTCCTATGGGAAAAACAACACAGGACTGCAAAAGAATGGCTGAAGGCCAACACATGAAAGGTTACACCTTCCTCTTCCTGTACAGATGAATATGTGGAAATAATGAGTCTAATCCTTCATTCTCCCCTCACCCATACCACGCCAGCAGCACTTTATATAACGATTTTTTTTGCTTATGAATCCCAATAAATCTGAAAATTTCCTCAATGTACCTGTGGATATGCACTTTTTCCATCTAGTTATGGGTCCCTTTTATACACTGTCATTTCTGCTTGCTGCTCTAAAAGCCTGAAGAAAACCAGCAGTTCCAGAGCAGTGAAAGCAGTTTCATTTCTGGCTAAAACCAGTGTTACTTTGTAGTGTGTCTGCTGAAGTGATGCATATAGGTCTGAGCGGCTTTAATATCCAAAGCTACCTCCACTTTACCGCAGTTACTTTCTGGAACACACTGATATCAACACTCCGGTATCACATTAGGCCGGGACAGGCAGCAGCCGCATGCCACAACTACTGGCAGTGTAAATGGCAGAGAAATGAACATTTCGGTCCCGAGCACAGCAGACTCGTCGTCCCTTCCAGGTGAGAACTATGCAAGCCCAGGCAATTCCGTAAGTAATTTCCTCAGTGTTCATAAGCAGTAACAGAAAAGGCCAGAGAGAATTCGGTTACCTGACAGCTTTTTTCCCAAGCAGCAGGCATGTATGCAAGCCTCTGGTGTTGAAACGTGCACCGGTTCCGCACCTCGGACACCCATGGGGAGAGACAAGTTTATATCGATGATGGCGTTGTCCATTCGCTGCGTGGCACAGCCCTGGCCCAGGCTCGGCGGAGGCATCGCGCAGCTCACGGCTAGCAGACAGAGCGGGAAGCCCCGCGCAGCCATGGCCGCCCACGGCCCGCCGCTCCCACCGCCTGCCCGCTCCTGGGCCGCCGGCTGCCGCGCGTCCGGGACAAGGGGCGGGGCGGTCCGGCACCGCCTCTGCTGCCATGGGCTCCCGGCTCCCGCTGGGCAAAGGGTCGCATGTCAGTGGGTTTTTACTCAAAGCCATACCTTTCCTCACGTTCAGACCCGTCTTTGAGTCTGTAACAAAAGCAATTAATATGCATATCCTGGTCTAAATGTGTTACAGAATCACAGAATCACAGAATCACTAAGGTTGGAAAAGACCTATAAGATCATCCAGTCCAACCATCCACCTATCACCAATGGTCTCGCTAAACCATATCCCTCAACACAACATCCAAACGTTCCTTGAACACCTCCAGGGTCGGTGACTCCAACACCTCCCTGGGCAGCCCATTCCAGTGCCTGACCACTCTTTCAGAGAAGTAGTATTTCCTAATATCCAGCCTGAATCTTCCCTGGCACAGCTTGAAACCATTCCCTCTAGTCCTATCACCAGTTACACGAGAGAAGAGGCCGACCCCCAGCTCACTACAACCTCCCTTCAGGTAGTTATAGAGAGCAATAAGGTCTCCCCTGAGCCTCCTCTTCTCCAGACTGAACAATCCCAGCTCCCTCAGCCGCTCCTCATAAGGCCTGTGCTCCAGACCCCTCACCAGCTTTGTTGCCCTTCTTTGAAAACGCTCCAGGGCCTCAATGTCTTTCTTGCAGTGAGGGGCCCAGAACTGGACACAGTACTCAAGGTGCGGCCTCACCAGAGCTGAGTACAGGGGGACAATTACTTCCCTGCTCCTGCTGGTCACACTACTTCTGATACAAGCCAGGATGCCATTGGCCTTCTTGGCCACCCAGGCACACTGCTGGCTCATGTTCATACTTCAGGGCTTGTGTAAGACTGTCTTGGCTACCTGAGTAATCCTGTTCAAATCGTAGCAACGCTAGGCAGTGTTTGCTGAATGGGAGTCATGTACCAAGGGCTATGTGCTGGCAGTGTGGGCTGACAAGTGTGGGGTTCCTCCCTGAACAGCCTTATTGCTAGTGCTTGCTTAAATCATGTTTGTACTTTGAAAATTTTCGGTTCCTCTTTTTTTCTCTTTTTTCTTTTTTCCCTCTTCCCCTCCCCCGGCCCCTCACCTCCCTCAGGGCAGTGTTTAGGCATAGAAGTGGCCTAGAGAGTAAGGAATGCAAGGAAGCAGCAAAAGGGCTGTGCCACATACTCCTTTTTTAGGTATCTCATCCTGCATCATACTTACAATAACATTGCTATGACTGTAAATAAAATGTTTTTTCCTTTTAAGACAGTCTATTACATGAACAGTTACCAGAGGGCAGGTTATTTCACACAGCAATTGTAAAACAAAATAATAACGGAGTCTGATTGTTTCTCTTTTGGTCACCTACTCTCTGCTTTAATACAATAAGCTTAAACCTCTGGGCCACAGGTTGAATATCTGTGAAATTCAATTAGGATTTTTTGCTTCTCCAAGGCATGTTTGAGATCCCTGCTTGGGGAAGTTGTGCTGGCAGCAGCAGCACGTCCTGCTTCACACTGACCTGCTGGCTGCTATGCTGTTTCTAAAATCAAGGCCCATGTCAGAGAATGGTCAGCAACTTTATTCTTCAAACTCATTCAGCTGGGAATTGGCTTTTATAGGGGCATATATGTTAAAAGTGACACTACTACTAGCTACGTATTTAAAACACCATTCAGTTTCAAGTTATCCACTCCTGTCAAACACTGAATATATAAAGCAATAAAGGAAAAACAAAACTGATAAGAAACTACATATTTGCCAAGGCCCTTATGTTGTATGGATCGTGGTCAGATAAACATCAGATTTGTATGCGCTAATGTAATTACATACAACTGCACACTGTAGTTTCAGGTACACTGACCTAGCTGTCAGTTGCAGGACATCACAGAGGATTTGTGTTATGTCCACATTATTGGCAAAATAATTAATTTAACAACTACATTCAAATATAACCTTACTGTAGTAATGTTTTCAATAATAAAACTCCATGTGGCAGAAACACATTGGTTGATAGGTAAGCTAAATCTCAGAATTCTAGAATCATAAATATTTTCCAGGGGCGGTAGGATACTACATATTCATTCATCTACAATAATAAATGAAAACACATCACAGAGGAGCTGCAAAGCGTACTTTACAAACCATTCAGAAGTCTGTAGTGTAGAAGTGGGAATGAAGCTAACTGCAGCTAAATATGCTGCATTAAATTTAGCTAATTTGTCTGAGAGTGATGCATAACTGCATGCCTTTATGGCAAGCACTGGTTGGGTTGCAGCTTTGCAGATATTACACGCTGCCATTGAATGCTGCAAGTTCTTCCGTGAGAGCCACTGAAGTTACTCACGGGTGACTTTAATACTGTGTGTGAATAGTGCAGGTTCAGAACTCAGCTTTCTAAACAGAGTTGTGCCAACAGCAGTTTGTTCTCCTCCCTAGTAATTACATTTATTTGAAAATATTTAGTTGTTGTTTTGGCAGGTATTAAGCAGTTGTTTTAGTTAAAAGGTGTGCTGTTGGGTTACAGCTGGTGAGGCATAGACTGCAGCTGCCAGAAGTGGTGCTGGATTGAGCTTTTTCCCTGCAGCCCCCATCTCAGTAGCAGATGTGAAGTGCAGTTCTCACAAGACAGGAGGGGGATTATTTTTGTATTAAATTAAATCTTGGCAAGAATTAGTAAAGGCAGCCAGGAGAGGTAATGCTGAATGCAGTTGAGGGCAAGATTTGCACAGATGTTGTTCATCGTTCATGAGTGGAAAGCAGACTTGTTCAGAAGTTAGCATGCACCGAACTTATTTATGGGCTATTCTGTCAGAGGTAAGTATGTGGCTTCTTTGCTGATTTGATTGTCAGACATGAAAATAACAAGTCAGAAGTGTCAAAGTAGGTTTCCTTCTCCCTTTGACTTGCTTTTTTGCTTAACCTAAATCATCTGTGAACTTTCAGTCTGGGACACCGTTTGCTCACCCCTGTCCATGACAAACACAGTTGGTGATGGCTGCTCCTTGCATGCTGCTAGCTGGTTGGTCACCTAGCATCGAAGAACATGCTTTAGCTTTCAAAAGGTGGGGGGAAAAAAGCATAGGAGAACAGCATGACCCTACTGAGCATGTGCTGTTGGGTGGTTTGGGATATCACACTGGGATGTTTTGCAGACTTGCCTTTGATTGTGTAGCCATAAATATTAGTGCTGATAATTAAAAATCTAGATTAGCACTATCTCTCCCAACCCCTTACTCTCAGGGAGGCCAGACAGGCCCGGCAGCAGACAAGAGACCGCGAGCCTGAGGCGAGCAGACAGCGCTGCGATCCGTGCTCCCGAACAGTAAATTCCCCCCAGGCCCGAGCACCAGACTCCGCCCCGCCGCGCGCACGGCGAGCAGGCCGGCAGAGCCTCGCCCAGCGCCTTTAAGTGGAGCTCCGCCTGCTTGCCGGGCCGTGCCAGGCGGAGGCTAGCTGGCCCAGCCGGAAGCCCGGGAGGCTGCGGGAGCAGCGTGGCCCTTCGCTGCAGGGTGGCGGGCAGGAGAGGAGTCGGCGCAGCGCGTTGCGTTGTGTTGCGGGCGCCGTTGGTGTCGCCATGGGAGCGGAGCAGAGCGCAGAGGCCGAGAGCCGCCCGGGCGAGCCCAGCGCCTCAGGTCGGTGGCGGCGGCTGCCCGCCCCCAGCCGCGCTGTGGGGCCGGGGCTGTAGGGAAGCTGCGGGGCCGGGTACGTGCGGGAGGAGCTCAGGACGTGTGGGAGGGGCTCAGCGGTGCTGTAGGGTCGGAGGAAGCTGTGGGGTTTGGGTGCTGGTGTCACTGCAGGACGAGGCGCGGGCGTCGCGACCTCTGGTAGTACTGACTGATAGACTTGTGCTGGGGAAGGAGGTGCAGCTGACATGGCAGGTGCGAATGGGAGCCGGGGTGCCTGTCCGGTGGGTGTGAGGATGCTGACCTCGGTGGGGAGAAGTGGGAGGTATCATAAAACGGCTTGGGTTGGAAGTGACCTTAAAGATCATCAAGTTCCACCCCTCCTGCTGTTGGCAGGGTTGACACCAGCTAGATCAGGTTGCCCAAAGCCCTGTCTAACCTGGCCTTGAATACATCCAGGGATGGGGCACCCGCAACTTCTGTGGGCAGCCTGTGCCGGTGTCTCACTGTCCTCTGAGTTAGGGGGAAAAAAAATGAAATACCTGAGTCTGGATGATAAGGCATGTATAACATTACAATAAGAGCCCCAGATGTATTTGAATTTAAGTTATTGAGCTGAATCTTTCCTATAAAGGTATCTAAGACTATAAGAGAGCATTACTGCTGTGGCATAACGCTGACAAATAAAATGTTAGTTTTTGCCTTCTGCCTTCATTGAAAGCATGTCAGATTATCCCTAGAGTGAGAAGGCAGCGCATCCTTAATCAGCGTGCTGTTACCTCCTTCTGAAAAACTTTGTTGAATGGAGTACGTTGCCAGAATGAGGATGAGAAGGGAGGGGGTACAGGTAGTGGTTTCAGAGATGTATTTATGTTACAGAAAACATATTTGCACAGCATTAAACGTGATAATGTTCTCATAGGGTTAAATTCAGGTGGAATCTGCTTATTAACTTCATTGTTCCTTATCCTCTCTCCCTTTGTTCTTCCAGCATCTCCATCCCCAGCTAAACAACGAGCGAAAATGGATGACATTGTGGTGGTAGCCCCAGGAACACAGTCTTCGCGGAACGTGAGCAATGATCCAGATGTCATAAAACTGCAGGAAATTCCAACGTTCCAGCCCCTTTTAAAAGGTAAGTGATTGTTTCTTCTCTGCTTTTTAAAGGCCCTTTTTTTGTGTGTGCCAAATAGTGTGTGCTTTGTGTATCTTGAGGTTCCTGCTAAAGTTCACGTTTCCATCTGTGTTTTTTTTACTCCCTTGCCCTTGCTTTAAACTGTACTTTTTTTTGTCTTTGTAATTATTTCCAACCTTCTACATGATGTATGAACTAGAGGTGTGCTAGTAATGATCTCTGAAGTAGAACCATCTACTGTGCAGACAGAACTGCTCCAAGTTTCCCAGTCTGCCAGTACCACTTGGTTGAAAGGATGTTCAATAAGGATGCTACATGATGTGCTAATACACTGCAGTCTACAGTCTCTAGTTTTGCTCTAGGTTCTTAGAAACATTTGTGCGTTACTACCTCAGACTAAAGCTACGTGCGCTTGGATTCGGTTACTTGAAATCGGGATTTATTCTTGAGGTTTCCAGTCTAGAGCAGATTTTGTCCTTGTTTAGGAATGGGGAAAACTGTCCATGCACATTATGGCCTAGCCCTGGCTGTCTCTCTCTCTCTCTGGAGGCTGCGCGGAGCATCTTTCCTGTTACCTGAAAGTCCCTTGGGGAGGAAAATGTATTGAGCAGCCTGCATGAATTGAGCTGGTAGCAGCAGCCAAGTCCTGACTCTTCCTGTAACAACATGGGTTAGCAAACTTGTGTGAATACATCATGTAGTGAACGCTTAGTGAGCCAATGGTTTTGGAAGCTTGAGTTTTAGTGTACATATGTGCATTGGCTGGATTTCTTGTGCGTGCCTTGTAGGCCTGTTGTGACAGAGAGGAGATGCTGGGCTGCTGGTCCTTGCTGCTTGAATGAAGTGGTCTTGTATAACTGAAGGTTTAGGCACTGCTTGCCACTGATCCATGCGTGGCTGGTGGGAAGGTGTGGTAGCTGCTTTGCCCTGCAGGCTTCGCTAGAGAGGATGTAACATCGCTATTCAGGCAAACTCTTCACTTTATTTATTTTAACATGGAGCATGACTAGGACTTGTGGACGCTATGATAGCTCAGTGGGCCAAATGTCTGGCTTTTATTGGGTACTACTGGAGAGGGATCTGGATCTGTGTGACACTGGCAGTACTCTTTCCAGCAGGAGTTGAAAGAAGGGATGCCACTGAATACCAGAAAAGCATCTACTGATGTTTTTAGAGCTGGCATTACTGTTACTCTTGACTAAGGAGAGTGTGTATTGCCTATACCTTTTCTCTGTGGTTTTTTTTTTTTTTTAACTTTACAGACAGTGATGTTATAGAAATCTGTGTTTTGATGTTTTCCCAACGCTTTCACTGCAGTTTTAGAACTGGCTGTGAGATTGCTGAAGTTGGTACTGCAGACTTTCAGCAGAATGTTCTTTGCTTGTGTCCTGGCTTGCACTAAGGGCAAAATCAAGATCTCACCAGTGACAGCTTGCAATGTAAATGCTGAATCCCAAATTCACAAAGTGAATAAGGAAGCTTTAATCTAAGAGATCAAATGTATAAGATACACAATCTCAGTGCTGGATTTGAATGTATTTGTGAAAGTGTGATGGCAAAGAGCTTCAGTTCCACATAGCCTCAAACTGTGTTTGCACAAGAACTGTGAAAGTCCTGAGAAGCAAAGCTGCAGTCACTTCCAGGTTCGTGGTTCCTGTGTAGGTGCTGAGAAGTAAGATGGCTTGAGATGGGAAGTGAGAAAGGAGAGGTAGCAGCAGCCATCTGGCTGAGAGAGATAAATTGGCAGGTCACCAGTCCAGACTCTTTAACTAGTAAATATGCATGCAGTAAGATATTTAATGGTCTGTTGTCTTTGTTGCTAAGTTGCTTTTGCTGATCATGTTTTGGACCTGAAACTGTAAATAAAAGAAAGCTTCTATGCCTTTTCTATCACTTGATCTGCTAAGAGTCCCTTAAGATGTGGGGACATCTGGTGACTACTTATGAGCATTGCATGCTTAATTGTGTTGACTAACATGAAGAGATTTCACATCCTCCAATACACCATTGATTGAACAACAGGGCCATGATCTGAGCTGAGTCTTTAGAGATCCCAGTTGTGCCACAGGCATGATGGAGAACCTGTTCTGTTTTGGATTGGTCTCTTCTCTGTTCTTCACGTGCAAGACCATGTTCCTGGAATAGATAAAGAAGGATACTAGAGTTCTCTTAGAGTTTGATCCCAAAGCTCATGTCTTATGAGCAATCAACTTGGAGAGCTTAAAGCATGAACTGATAGCTCTTTTGGGCTTAGTGATACTTTTCAGTTTGCCCTTGGCTAAGCTAAGGGGTTTTCTTTTCAAGTCTCAGAAGAAGCCTAATGGTTAAGTTAATCAATTGGGAAAGCACGTTATCAACAAGAAACTGCATTTTTGCAAGAAACAAAACGCTGGAAAAGCCAAAGCACTTGTCTCTCCTAGCTATATTGAATTGATCTAGTTGTGAGCAGTGAAACTGGAGGTCTTCTACAACTGTATACACAAACTTATAATAAAATGACAATGTCATGTCCATTGCATCTTTTATACTTGTCATGGTTTTATGATTTTTGGTTATTGGTATTCCACATCATAACATCATGTAGTGCACTGGGAGTTAAAGTGTTCCGGGTACCTGTCCCAGAAGAGAAGAACTACATTCCCCAGAAGCCTGTTCGCTGTGCTGTCATCGTTCTGCTCAGGGGGAACAGATATAAGGCCTTGGTAGGTCATCTGACCAGCCTCTTTCTTCTTCGTCAGACTCCCTCCCTGCTTGACCGGACTGTGCATCTCACCTCAGTGTTATGGTGAGGCCTACCCAGCTTTTGGACAATATCTCTCTCTCTCTCATTATATTTGATTTATTAGCTTCAATTCTAATTATATTGTATTATAGTGTGTTATCTTACATTCCGATACCATATTTAGTAAATTAGTTTGTTTCTCCTCAGATCGTGCCACTGTTTTTAATTATTTTGGGGTCCCCTGTTTCCCTTTTCCGGAGGCGTGGATTTTGCGAAATCCCTACGCCCCACTAGTCACGGAACCGGGCCGAACCAGCCCGTAAACCGTCGACAATACTGGATTTACTTTGATTTCTTTGGAAAAATCCATGCACTGGAGTTTTATCAGCTATGATGTCATAGGATTCTTCTTAATTATATTTGTCTTCTCCAAACTTCTGTGGTAGTTACTGAGCATGTATAATAAGCAGTGTTTGAGAGGTTAGAGTTTAAGCGTTTGATTCTGGTGTGAGAACCTGTCGGACAGTTACTCAGTACGCTAGATGCTACAGTCTTGAATTGGTGCTGTAGCTCCTGGAATGGTGGGTGAGGCAAAGACTGGAGTGTAATTTTTCTTATATATGCTGGGGAATATCTTCATATCGTCTTCAGTGCTATATTCATGTAGACAGAAAGGGGTAAGTGCTACCAGATGTGGTTAAGAAAGCATTCCAGTGGATGCCTGTTGTATCGCTACTCACAAAAGTCAAATACCAATCCTACTCAAACAGAGGAAAACATTTGCTTAGGAAGTACACCTGGGAGTAAGATGCCTAACTGTTTTTCCATATTAAGTGCTGTATATTTGAGGTACAGAGAGGTTGAGTGTGCAGACTTCTAGTAGAAATACTAGCAGAGAACTTCGCTATTTGAGAGTTTGTTTATTCATTTTTGAGCGGCGAGGAAAATAGAGAATCTAAACTCCTGAGAGTGACAGAGAGTCTCCAATAAGAATTCTCTGTTGAGTCATTCATTCCCTGTAGGAACTACTTTGTTATACAGAATGAAATATATGCTGTTTCTTTTCTTTATGCTGCTTCCTGGAGATATGTACACACAAATGAAGCTGCTTCTGTTTAGTGTCCCTGATTCTTGCACCCTGTTTATAGCATAAAGTCATAACCAGTTGTGTATAAAAGTCCACATCTGTAAATTCCAGAGAAAAGTGGATATTTTGCACATGGAATACTGTGCTTTTTTTTTTTTTTAACCTATGCCAATTTTCTTGGTGAAATAAGTTGAGTGCAGTAATATTTATTGTTGTGAACTTCACAAAGCTCTGGAGAAGGGTGTTCAGTTTTCTTGTGTTGTGGAAGCAAAACTCACTTAATTCTTCTGGAGGGCATCATCATCTTTCTCAAAGTTCAGGAAAGACTGAGATCTGTCTTTCTGATAGCAGTGTAGTGTCATGTTTTTAAAAAAAAAAAAAAGACAAATATAGAGGACATATTGATGCATGTTAGCAACATAAGATAAAATGTTCAAGAGCTAGTCATCCAAATACAAATGTAATTCCTATCTTGTGTGATGGTCAGCAAGGCCTTTATGCAAATATAACATGCAAGGAGCTTGATAGCAAGAATAAAAGCCTTGACTGGTGCATCTATTAAATTTAATTAAAATGGGATGAGAACCACTCATATTCTTTACTGATCAACTCTGAGAAAGAGAGGAGGACATGGATGAGACTGGAGTTTGTTGTCTGAGGGCTCTGTGCAGCTGTCTAGTAAGTGACATACTCTAGACATCCTAGTGCAAAGTAAATCTAATGAGTTTGGTTTTTTCTTTTTTAAGGAAGGCAACATAAACGATGCCCATTTGTGGCATTCCTCTTTCAGGAGAAGCAATTCAGCTTTCACTGGTGTTGGGTCAACTGAAAAGCAGGAGACTCCCAGGTTTGTATTAGAAGAAGTCATGTTTCTTCCTAGCTAGTTGACAGAAATTGTCACAGAGATGTTCTAAGTTATGGTGGTTAGGTTGTTGATATACTTTGGAAACTTGAGGTGCGAGAGAATGTCTTTAAAGACTTGTCTGTATGGTGGATCTTGGAATAAATTAAGTCTGTATTTGTTCTTTGTAGGGAAATTTATTTGAAAATAAATTTGTTCCTACTTATGGGTAGCATCTTGTACTGGTAAAAGGCCTTCTGTGTGAAGAAGTAAGCAGAGAGGTTAGCATCTCACTGCAGAGATGTGGTATGAGCATCAGAATCTTTCTTACATTGCTGTGTCCGTACCTTTTTCTTATAGGATTTCATGATTAGCTAGCTCTCCAGTCAAATGTAATGATTCCTCTGATTACCTTGGTTGTACTGTGAGCGTTTGTGACTTCCTGCCTCTGACAAAAGCTGCCAAAAAGGCATTGATTTTCTGCTTCTGCTCGCCAAGCTCAGTTGTTCATTTTGAGTCACATATGTATTTTGTCGTTTCCAAATCCTCCTAGCATTCAGAACAGCTAATGGTACTGGGATTGTGTCTATTAAGTTGTTTGCAGAATTCTTATTTTTAGTTTTTAAAGAGAATGATGTGCTTTATTGAGAGGTATTTCTGGAAAATCAGAAAACCAAGCTTCTGGTGACCAGTTGCCTATGTAATACTGGCAGTTCTTTTGCACTGCCATTCTTCTTGCTCTTTTCCTTCTCATTTGAAGGAAGCTGTTGCCAATGTCCTGGTAGCTTCATTTGGAAGCATAAGTGATACTGAGTGATTCTGAATGCTATACATACAGTGAATTTGCTGAGTAATTCTTGCAGATATTTAAAGATTATTCAGTGGCCCTGTCTTGTATTCTGTGCTCCCTATGGAGGGAATCATAACTAAAACATAGCATGAAATCTAGCATAATAATTCAATATAAGTATTGAAGCTATTCCTGATCCCTGCTTTAGGGTATATTATTTAGTCTGTGGGTATATTTCCTCTGTTATCTCTACCTGCAGAACTTTACTGGGCCACTGTGCTACTTACAGCTTGTATGGGAGCTGTTGAATCATGGCCTGAACCACTGATTGAGCATCTGAGGCAAGGACTGGGTCAGCCGTGGGAGCACAGGTGAAGGCAATTCAGCTGTGTGACCAGAAGGGGTGGAGCCAGGCTCCTGGACCCCATTTAAGGGCTGACTGCCACTGGGGAAGGATCTCTTTCTGGAGATCCCTCCTTTGTGGAGTTTTTTCCACCGTGAGCCTAGATCCTCAGATACAGGTGAGCATTTCTTCTTGATTGTTTCTTTTTCACTACAATGATCTTTCCAACTATAACACCTGTGAAGTACCACCCTAACCGTGCTACTCTTCCAACTGTACACAGCTCCGTTCACTTCTATTCTTTCAGTTGTTAATATCATGAAGCACTCTGTGTTCACTAGATAGGAGCAACTGTTGTAAACATCTGGTGTTTGGACATATAGAAAACAAAACTGTGTCTGGGATGTGTCAGTCACACAGAGACTGAAGTAACTTGTCGGTCAGAGACTTGATGGGACCTTGAAATGCTCACTGAATTCCTGGATGAAGCTGACACACAGATAGAAAGCTGTAGCATCTTGGCAATTTACTATGCCAGCGAGCACTGTAGGCATGTTAAGGTAGATGCACAGAAGATGACCGTGGATGCTGAAGAAAAATAGGTGAGTTTTTTTTATGGGGAATGTCTGTGGTGTTGGAGGAAAGGATGAATGGTAGTTATGTATTTGAAACAGCATTTTAAAGAGGAATCCCTGACAGATTTCACTGTTGCTATCATCAGTGATCCCTTCGGCTATGAAGAAGGCCTGCTTCCCTGGTGCTGAAAATCTGAAATAAATCACTGGAAGAAAATCAGCAAGAGGTGCCAAAGATCACTTTCCTGTGAAGTCCTGCCATTAAGAATCAGTGAAACTGTCAGTAGCATGCAGGCAGCTTTTTCTTTTTAAAAAGGGCGTGAAATGCTCCTGGATGCCCCTTGCATCCAATGACCTTCCACCTCCCCACTCAAAAATCCCCAGGCGAACAAAAATCAATCAGTTAAACCCACTTTGCTGTGTTTGAGCCCAGAATCGCCATTCTAGAGTCATGTAACTGGCTGCTTCACGGCAGGGTGAGGTCACAGTCACCGAGCTGTGTGCTGCCTGGTGGGTGTGTGGCTGACCAACTGGGCACCTCTGGCAAACACGCAGCATTGTTCAGTCCTCCTTTACTCACAGTACTGGTCTGTAGTTGTTTGTGCATTATATACTACTGCTATACATAGCATTCATTATATACATGCTATATATAGCATGTATAAACTATACATACAAACTATGTATATACAAAACATGTGCTTGGCCCCCTTTTGATGTTCCACTGCCTGATTAGCGGCTGTTCTTGGAATGCTTGGAATCTTGCTGCTAGTCAGGCAACGGTGTCAGGGTGGACTGCTTTTCAAAATATTTTTGTTTGTTCTTAATGTTTGTAAGCGCTTTCTGCATCATTGGAGTTTATCAATCTGTCTGAATCCAGAAGATTATTTGATTTTTAGGCCAGTCAATTTATTAAGAAAGGATAGAGTTAACCAACTGGCACAGCGTAAATTGTTACACCCTAAGTTCCTGGTTCTTGATTTTTGTTTTTTATTTGTTATGGGTGCTGATTCAGTTAAGCAAGTGTGGTCAAGATAAAGCATATGTGGACACCTCTGTATCCACTGTCCATCTGTAATTAACTGCATTTTCTATAGCATACTATCATTCAAGAGTTGTCCTCTTCATTTCTGTGTGAACACTGATGTTCAAATAAAAAGTGGATTCCAAAAAGTCAAATGCAGATTATAACCCCCCNCCCCCCCCCATCTAATTAAAGGTTTGATATATTAAAACTATACAGAGATTAAAAACTTCATCAAAGTAGAAGTGGGGAAATACCCAAGTCTGCTCAAGCTGTAAGTCAAAGTGCTACTGAGAGCTTATAGTCACTGTGTTCTCCCTCCACGATTATGTAAGATGAGATCAGCAAGCAAGTAATAGAGCACAGGTCAGCAGGCTCATTGTTACAAAACCTTGAACTTAGAAACAAATTTGATCTGCCTCTATTCCTCTCTTAGGGAAGCTTAACAGGGAAGGAAAATGCCGTGAATTTCATGGTTCATTTGGCTTGAACAGTGAGGTCTGAAATACTGAATTTTGTAATATTTCCTCTACTTTCTCTGTGGACCTAGTTGTAGTATACTTGACTACACTGTGAGCCGCTCTTTCACGCACAAACCAGGAGTTACGCTGTTACATATTGAATTCTGGGTAGCAGATAGTATTCTGAAATGCAGTTCATCTGCTGAAGATGCTGCTTTTTAATTTGTAGTAGTAAAGAGAAATTACTAGTGGTTCTGTTACATAGCAAGTGGAACTTGTGCATGTTATAGTGGCACGTTTTGCTTGGAAGCCTATGACCACCTGAGGCGGCTGTCAGAGAAGAAACTGCGGTAAGGAAGGACAAGAAGCTGGTGTGGATGTATGCACTGTGATGCAATTGTTTGTGTTGGTTAAATGACATAAGCTAGAAAGCATTAGTAGCTCAGGAGAAGGGGTTGAGAGCAGAGTGCCCACTGCCTTGCTCACTCCTGCTTCTCCTCTAATTTCCAAGCCTCTCACTTCCCTCTGCCCTTGTCTCTCCCTTGGTCCTGCATGTGGGGCTGCGGGCTTCCCAACAGAAAGTGGTGTGGGAAGTGCTCCTGGGAAGCTGCTTGGCTCTGGTAAAGCCAGGGGCATCCTTGGCACCCTTTGTAGCAAGAGGTTAGTGCCTGGCAGGTTTTGTGGTGGAAAGCCTATCTTCCTGCTATCTTAAGATGCTTAAGATTGCACTAGGGTGGTGTGAGCACCTTTTATATGCTGATGTCTTGGATGCTTGCAGATTGTTTTTGTTCCAGCTTTTCTTTTGTGTGTGCAAGTAGTTGAGCTTCCTAGATACTTTTATTGTGCAAGTCTACCTCTCTTGTGTTCCAGAATGATTACTGACTGCAATTCTGTCGTGTAGTTTCCATGGAGGCATGTGAATGCCCTGGTTGGCTTTGATGTGCTCATGAATCATAAAATGTCATGTGGAGCAGTAGTGCCTGCCTGATTGACTGTTGTATTGGACATCCACTTTAAGATCTGTGGCTCTGTATCACTCTGGCTTTTCACTTGGTAAAGAGTTGAAGGGCAGAAGATGGTGCACATGTTTCTTGGGAGGTTAAGAGCAGACATTCTGGCTGCCGTTTGAATGCCTTTCTGGTTTGTTTTTTTTTCTTTTTCTGTAGCTAGAAAGTAGAGAAATTACACTCATCTAACATCTCAAAAGTGTGATGTAATGCAGTCGCACTTCTCCAATTGGAAAATCGGGACTTTCTGATTGCAGGCTGCAGTTCTGTACTTGATAAAGTGGCAATATTGTGTAGAAGCCACTTGCGTAATTTGCGTGGGCTCCGGAGCACAGAGTGCAGGCTGGTGTCACAGTGAAGGACCTAAGCACCTCAGTCAATCAAACAGTTTTTTCACCATGTTACATCAACCTGGCAATGATGTGCACACCTAAAAGTGAAGTGCAGTGGTGAATAGTGGGTGGAGTGCTGCTTTAAGAGTGTCCCTGCTGAGCTGCTACTGGCAAGGCAAGGGGACAGTGTCCCCAGCTACTACTGTGTAAAAGAAAAACCTGTGCATTCTTCGTGTTCTGGGAGTCATGAGGCTCAGCAGCAAACCTGAAACTCAGTTCTGCATGTTCACTTCTTTTTTCTGATTCATTGCTCTTTATATATCTCCATTAAAATGGATTAGAAAAGACTGCAGTGAAGGCAGCTGCCACTAGGTGACACTGGAATACATAAATATTGGTAGGTTTCTTTGGAAACAGCTGAAAGCAGTGTTGAACTAGCCTGTTGAAAGCTGCCTTTTACTTATTTATTTTTGGACTTTCATTTGTGTTCTAGTTACCATCACTGGGGCACATGACCTGGGATTTGGTAGCCTTGCTGGCAGACTGGGTTTGGTACCAACTGGAACTATAAGCTGAGCCGCATATAGCTGAGAGATGACTATAGACCGAAACAACACTGGATCTATAAGGAGAAATGCTACATAGGTTTAGTTTTTCAGCTGAAAGCATGTCAGAAATCTTTATGATCTTCAAAAATAAAAATCTTGGTGACACCTATCTTCTGTTCATACTAGATGTTTGTGAAGTGTGTATGGTAAGAAAAAGTATAAATCAGTGGCAGTCCAGGTGGAAGCACTTCAGGTTCAGCTCCTGTTCATGGCTGTTGATCCTAAGTACACCTTCTGTAACATGGAGTTTAATAGTATTTTCTTGGCAAGTCTGATCTGGTCACAGGTGTGCTAAAGACTGAAATTGTTGTGTAGTAGGTCTTTTTCTAGAGGCCAATTGTGCTGGGAAAGATGTTTTTCCAGTACAGGGAATGGAACTGGGGAACTGATGTGTATAGAAAATGATTGTAACAAGCTTTCCTTCCCTCAGCCCCTGAATGTTCAGCTCAGTCAAATCTTCTCTCCAGTTCCTCACTGGCCCTACAAACCGTAGCTGCTGTCAGAGTACACAGCACAGCGTGAATTGGGACCCTCTGGTGATTGGGCAGGGAGGGACAGAAGTGAGAGGGGAGGAAAAAAGAGTATGAAATTATGACTTCTAAGTGATGGTCTAAAATGTTTTTTTATCCCACCTTCCTTGAGCTAGTCTCACTTCAGTGAATATGTGTGTTTGGGGTGGATGTTTGCATCGATCAGTGTGCTCAGCTTAAAATCCAGTGCTTTACTGGTTCCCAAGTAATTTCTGTGAGGAGGATGAGCAGAAGGGGGATTTCTTAAACCTTCGTCTCTGTTGCCTTGGAAATGTCATTAAGATATTTTCTATCAAGTCTGTTATGCCAGTAAGAGTCCTTTGACTTAGCGAAGGATTGACTGCATTCTCTATTCATCAGCGTACTGTGTACCAAAACATCTGGACATCAACTGGAGAATAATGTCCTTCTTCTGGTACTAAAGGAGGTGTTGCAATTTATCAGAAATTTCAAGTTGTAACCTAATTTGTAATCAGTTTTTAAAATGTTAATATAGGCAACTTTGAATACTTGCCTAAACTTGTTTTCAGTGAGTCACCATGAGAAATTGCTTGTGTGTGTCCCCTCTGATATCACTGCTTAGAGTGAAATTGCTGGCAACACATGCCTCAGTAGCACTCAGACTTTGGTATAGTTCTACTGTAGTCTGATCTTGCTCTCTTAAAATTCATTGCTTCTCTAACCTTTCTAAACATACATTGCTTCCCATCCCTTTTAGTTGGCATGTTTCAAGTTGAAATGGAAGCAGAGTGCACAGAGTGCAGAGGAAGACATTTCTCCAGGAGAGTCCCTTTCTTTTTCAGATGTTATCTGGCCCGGACAAGTGATATCTCTTCATACTATGCTTTTATTGTTGTGGTGTATTTTTCTTTGTATGCTTGGACAAACTTTCAAGGACAGGACACTACTGCAACTGGCCCTGGCCAATGCAGGTGTATGTGCTCTGTGCCTAGTACATCATTGGAAGCTGACCCAGAGACCCTTACATGGCAGGTATAACTTGCAGTTGTGGCGGCATAAGTGGGATGCTTCCAGAGAGCTCCCTGGAAAGTGTGATCACTGCATTGTGAATGACAGTAATTAAGAGATTTTGGAAAACGAAACTAGTAACTTTTGGCTGTGTTGTTGTGTGAACCCTTTGCTTTTAGTTTTTCTGGGTGAGCCCAAAGAAGCAATGTGATGAACTCCAAGAAGTAGGAGGTAAGTGCTGCAACCCAGTGATGTTTCACGATTTTGAAATGAAATTGCTTAGTGAAACATTTATATCAATTGCTGGTAAATAATTTCTTTTGGTATGATACCAGTCACAGATAAAATAACCAGGAATTAGAGAGACTTTTGATGTTGACTGATTAATTTGCAAGGAAGGGGTTGGGATGTTTGGCTGGCTGGGGAGAAGGATGGACAAAAGATTGGTCAGATTTTTTATTAATTTGGATCCTTTGTAGTAGCAGTGTCAGTGGACTTCTGCCAGCTAAGCAAAGCCTGAATTTAAAGGGAAAGCTGGATGGCAGAAGAGGGGATTCTGATTTTCACAGAATGGCCCGGGTTGAAAGGGACCTCAAGGATCATGAATCTCCAACCCCCCCACCACAGGCAGGGTCACCAACTTCCACATTTAATACTAGACCAGGCTGCCCAGGGCCCCATCTAACTTGGCCTTGAACACCTCCAGGGACGGGGCATCCACAACCTTTCTGGGCAACTGTTCCAGCACCTCACCACTCTCTTTGTAAAGAAATTTTCCTTTTACTCATGAGGCTTCTTGATTTCGTCTGAATAAACCAAAGTTTATCTTTTAACAGGAAGTGGAAGAGATAGTGGAGATGGAACTTTTTAAAAATAAGCCTTGTTGCTTTCCCTCCTGCAAGATTAAATCTTATTCTTCTGTGACATAAAAATACCAAAAAGCAGATCACTGCAGTGATAGCAGACACTTGTTTATATGTTTTATACGTCTGCATGAGCTGGATGACTTAGAGTACCTGCCATAGTCAGCCTAGCAGGTAACACAGGGTGCTGCAGGACTGTGTTTCAAAGATGAAAGAAATTCAACTGTATCTTGGAGTTCTATTGAGAGTTTGGTATATTGCCTGAACCTGGCTACACAGAAGTTGCAAGAAGTATGAATGCACAGGTGTCTGTCTTTTTTCAGTCTGCATTGTCTTTGATACATTACTGGTAAAACAAAAGGCAGTAGCAAATGCAGTGTGTGCTGAGAGTAATTTTCACAGCGGGCAGTTGGCATTTACTTTTGTATTTTCTACTAAAGACAACAGAAGATAAAAATTAGACTTCAGTTCACATGTTAAGTTGGTCTCAAGCTACAATCATTTCAGAGTCCAGATAGCTGTTCTGAAGAGTGGAATTTTTTCACAGTGAGACTCTAATTAAACTGACTGCTAACCTGGCTTGGACGAATTGTGGGCAGATGTTATAAAATGATTATAGCTTATTTGATGACCAGTAAAAAAGAAGAACAAAATGTCATGAATTTTAATCCTTCATAATAACTAGCTGCCAGTGAAGCTGTAGTGTGTGTATATTGTGTATTTAAAATATATACTGCCTGTAGTGCTGTCCTGTGTTAGGATATAAATATGCATGCTTCAATCTTGCTTTGTTGTCAAGTGGAATGTCTTTAATGCCTGGATATTGGAGTATCTGCTATTTTTCTTATTCTCTTTTTTTCTTTTTAAAATAAGGAAGTAAAAATAAAGCTCATACGGACCTGGTTGTATAACAGCTTTATGGATGTATAGAGGCTCATTTTTGACAAAAGCAGGGAGGAATTGACTCACTGAATATTGAAGTGAACAAATGAAGTATTTAGTGGACTTCACTAAAATTTTATAACTTAGAGAGGTTGGTAAGGAACTTGATGGAAATCTAAATATTATATTCGTCAGGTTGTAATTATTACAACAGTAGTAAATATGGCATGTGATCAGTACTGAAATGGATGTCATAACATGATGTTTAATAACATGCTAGCCTTCATTAAGCTAACATTGAATGTCAGAGGCACTGTAGCAAAAAAAAAAAAAAAATTAACAGATATGATGGAAAACAGGCAGGTTATTCTGCCATAAAACAGGTTGACAGGAGCTATTAATTGCAAGAATGGATTTTGACTTGTTTCCAAAAATGTGGAAAGTCTGTTTTACGTGGTTCTTCTGTTATAAACATAATGTTATACCTGACTTTTTGCAGTGACAGAGAGAGACGTAACATTTAGTCAGCCTGGAGGGCAGAGGTTGCCCTTGAGTTTCTCCAAATCAGCTTTTAGATTGTCTCCAGTATTTTTGTTTTAGAAAGACAGGTTTTCTCATCTTAAGAAACTCTGACCAGAAAGTATAAAAACCATTTAAACAAACAAACTACAGCCTTTCCCACACTCCCTGTTCCTTGCCCCTAGTCAGTTAAAAATGTTTTCTTCAAGTATGTTTCTCCAAAAAAAGGCTTAAAAACGTGTGATTGAAAATACATGGCAGGTTAGAAAAGAGGTGGGCTCTGAAGTTGGCTACCGTGCGAGCATTGCATGGCCTTGTAGACTTAATCACTTATGTGCACAAATTATTTCTTTTGTCTGATAATCTCTAGTTCCTCAGCTGCTGATTGAGCTGTAGTGGTATTTTAGACTTTCCATTCTTCATTTTAAATGCCAAATGACTTCATCGGTATCTGACTCCAGTTACTTTTGTTACTGATGTTAGCACCTTTATTTGGGTGATGAATGTGAAGTATCAAACTAGTCATTAGTGCAGTGCAATGGGGCAACAATAGGAGACTTATTTTTTTTCTTGTCGTAGCCTTTACCTGTGCTGAAAAAATCATGGTGCTGTGCCTACCTTAGTACCACTTCTGCATGCATTTATGATCTACAAAATTGCACTGGAGTTTTGGTTGCATCCACCAATTAAAATTAGAATAGTTTTCCTGTTCAGTGAATCAACAAGGGTGAATTAGATACAGAGGCCAAGTGCCTTACTACTTGGGCTTCTGTGATCAGCTTGGTCTCCGAATAAAGAGGCAGAACTGGTTAAGTGAGTTGGCTAAAAATGAGCTGTGTTTGTATGTGCCATTATGGTTGGTGTGCAGCAGGGAAGATAAGGTAAGTATGCACAGGACAAAAGAGGAAGGAGAAATTGTTAAATATTGACAGATAAGATATGCTTTTTGAAACAGGAGAAAATGAGGCTGTTTGTTTTCCAACCGGTAATCAATTAATATTTAACCAGTACTCATAGGTAACTCATCTCTGTTATCTGTTCCTTGAAAATGTAGCTTTAAGATGAAGGAAAAATAGGGTGGTTGGTGTAAGCAAGGAATGGTATCACTACTTCAGATGGGAACTGTCCTGAGTTTCCTGTAGAGCTTGAGATGAGCTTTTGGGTCAATATTGACCATCTTTTTTCCAATTCTCTTCTACCCCATCATGATTTCCAGGCAGTGTAGCTGAGGCTGCTGCACTCCTGTGCTGCCTAGTGCTGAGCCCTGCCTTGTGTCCCTCAAAGTGTGTTGGGTCCCCTAGGCTCTCATCTCTGATTGCTGAGAGGTGACTGCATCGCCTTAGGAATGCTGCTGGAGCAGCAGGGTGCCCACCAGCAGTTGTGGGTGCTGCTGCCACAACAGGAGTGGAGAGCCCACTGTCTCAATGTACTTTTGTACAAAGATTTGGTATTCTGCTCTGATTCACTCTCGGATTTAGTTTCTGAAAGCGGGTGTGAAGAGAACGGGTTAAAGCTAATGGGTTGGGACCTAATTCCTTAAAGCAACAGAACTGATCACTCACTTCTCTGGGAAGCAGTCATCAGAGGGAACTGCGGTTTAAAATACAAATAAATGCTGTCCCTGTTCACAAACCTTTTGCTTAGAAACTGGATGCTACCTACTTTGTTTTTGAATTTTTTTTTCTCTTTTTTCCCTCCCCTTTCCCCTTAACTTTAAGTGCTGAACAGGAAAATACCATGTTGATCACTGTCTGCTTTCTCCTAACTTTTCATTGTACTGAAGTTTTTCAGACTGCTATACGAAACATTCTATACTAAACTGCTTCTTTTTAGGCTGATTTTCCTGGATTATCAAAATAAGGTAAAGTAATAATACACACTTCTTGATTTCACGTTATTCAAGCCTAAGAAAATAAGATGGAATAAATATTGCTGTGCAGTGGAAGAACACGAGTATTTCCCTCCTCTTGAGCCTTTCCCTAATTTCTAGTCTACAGCCATTTCTTAAATGAAACCTGTGTTGTGTGTGGGTTCCTGCCTTTTTGGCTGAAGTCTCTGTCTACCATTGTGCATATAAATGTGACTTTTTGCTTATTCCTTTTTTCCTTTTCTGACACACCATGACAATTACTTCCTCTTTTCACAAAATGGAGGTAGAAATACATCCTTATATGAAATAGAAGGGATTTGGGTTTCTGACAGTGGGTTTAAAAAAAGAGAGACTTTCCAGTATTTGAATCCTCAGAAGCGGTGGGGTTGCTGAGATGTGAGCAAATTCAGTGTGTTTATTCATCCGTTTGCTTTGACTGCTTCCATGAACAAAAATATTGATATTCAGTGTCTCTTTCTCTGCCCTCCACCCTCACCAGCTTTCCTCAAACTTCTCATTAAGGTGATAACTTCTGGAGACTGTCTGTGACACAGCCACTTTCCTGCCCCACTGATACTGTTTACTACAACCCCCGAGGAGAAGATAGTTTAGGATAGGAAAAGATTTGTGCCAAAGTCCTAGCTATAATGTCTTAACATACTGATGTCAGCTAGTCTGTAAGTGTATTTCCACTCTGTGTATGTAATAGCAAAAGAAGTTGATGTCTCGAGTCAAACACTTACTGCATGTATTGTCTGTTCAAAACAGTGTCAATGTGGCTAAAGGAAGGAGCAAGAATTCTGCTTAAGTGGTACTTCATTAGATGCTGGTATTTCGCTCAGAGCTATTGGTATCCTGCTGCTTACATTCTCAACTGTGGGATTTTTTTCTCCTGAAGTGAAGCCAGAATGTGCTCATTTGCACAGAGCTGTGTGTAAATGCCTTTTCCTCCCTTGAGTCTCAGTTATCAAAGTTTGGAATCCACTGTGCCTAATTTGTATCTGTTTTCTTATTTAACACACTAAACTGGTTCAAGCAAATGTCTATCATAAAGCATGAGGATAAAAACAACGTTACGTTTGAAAGAAAATTTTCTTTCACAGGAAATGTAATAAAGGACCTTAAAATAGTGTCTTATCTCATATTTATACTAAACTTCAGTTCTTGTTTGTTTTTTCTTCCAAAAGAAATAAATATTCTCAGAACCTGCAAGGATCAGAGAGCTGGAAGACTCTTGTATTTTTTTTCTCCATTCTACTTTTTCTTTACAAAGACGTTTTAGACTCTGCCTGCCTGAAGAGTTTTATCCTTGAAATAATACTTTTTACTAAGGTGCATAGTGGCTGAAGAGCTGCTGCTCTGCATGTGAATATTTTCTGTAGACCAACAGACGCTTAAAGCAAGGGCTGCTGCTGAAGGAGCCAGTTCCTGTTCTTATGATTCTGGGCTGCTCTCTTGTGTTGCTGTTGTAAAATGGACTAGGGAACGGAGATAAGCTTTTTTAGAAGCACTAGCTTATACAGGCCAATACAGAGAAGTCAGATAGCTGGTTTTGTTCATCATTAAGTAGTAATGGATCATCAGCACTTCTGTGTGTTAGAAAGCAGACAAGTGTCAATATCAACATGTTTTTTTCTGCCTTATTCTTAACTATATATCCCCATGACACCTATGAAACACAAAACAGGACCACTTAAAAGTGGATAGTGATACTCAAAATTGCCTCAAGTCACACCATAGTAGCTCTTGATTTAGAGTTGAAGTGGGGGAAATAACATTACTATTCTCATCCCCTGCTTTGGGATAATCACCATAGATTATCACCGGCACAGAAAGCTGTTCAATCTGTACTGACAAATGTGTTCCTCAAATGAAATAATTTATAGATATTTGACAGATCTCTGGTTAATGTCTTATTTCGGGATGTTGAGTACTTGGGGTTTTTATGGGTCTTGTGTATGGGAACTGTTGAATCGTGGCCTGAACCTCTGATTAACCACCTGAGGCAAGCGCTGAGTCAGCCATGGGAGCACAGGTGAAGGCAATTCACCTGTGTGCCCGGAAGGGGTGGAGCCAGGCTCCACCTCTCCTAGACCCCATTTAAGGGCTGACTGCCACTGAGGAGGGATCTCTTCCTGGAGATTGCTCCTTGTGGAGTTATGTGAGCCTATGACACCGGTGAGCGCCCTTCATTTATATTTGATTATCTTTTCTAACGTAGTAATCTTACTAGCCTGACTCTTCTGTATACTATATAACATCAATATACTTATTAACCTTACAGTCGCGTGTGTGTGTGTATATAGATAGATAGATAGATAGATTATCACCGGCACAGAAAGCTGAATGTGTTCCTCAAATGAAATAATTTATAGATATTTGAAAGATCTCTGGTTAATATATATACACGCACACATACAGCAGTGTGTGTGCTGTGTTATACATGCTTCTAATATTTGGAGTAGGTTAGATAAAACACAACTGGTTGCTGATCTAGAGAAGCAGATAACGTTCCTTATGCTAAAGCAGATAGAACAAGAGTCCTTAGCTTTATCTAGTTCTGGCTTTGTTTTAGATGTTGATAAATTAAATTTTGTTGCTAGCTAGATGCATACTTTCCTTGTAGAAGATAATTTAACAAAAGAGATCTTTGTACAGTGTTACTTTATAAGTAAAAACTATTTTGGTGAGAAATCTGCAACATTGGCACCTTCTGGTTTTTTGGATACTTGGTTTTGATAATGTCTGAAAGTCCTAAAATGAAGCCTTCCCTTTCTGGAAACCTTTGTGGAGTCCTAGTAATAAAAGCATCTCTGGCATGTCAGGCTACAGCTCTCTGCCTGCTTTAGGAGCAGACATGAAGGCTTGAAAGGGGCTGAGGGCTGCTGCCTGTCACATCACTGGCGTGGCTAGTGGGACAGGTCTGCACGAGGCCTTGCTGACCAGACTTGCACTTCTAAGAGTAGGTCATACCATGTCTCTGCTGTCTGTCTTTCCTTCCTCCCATTGTTCCCTCTACTGACCTGGTGTGTGGACCTCTATTGGCAGTTCATATTGCTAACACAGCAGAGAATGTTAGAATCACAGAATCGTTTAGGTTGAAAAAGACTCTCAGAATCAAGTCTAGCTGTAGTCCTATGACTATGGAAGGCTTCATGTTTAAATAGACGGACTTGCTTTTGTGCTGGAGATATGGATTGGTTCACGGAGGGGTCCCATGAGTACCAATGGAGATGTGACCAAAGCAGAGAAGGTGGGATGGGGAAGAAGAATGCTTTTTGTGGCAGTCTGCTGTTAGAATTGCTCAGCTGGCAGCTTTTGCTGTCACATAAAAATAAACTCAGTGACTGTATGCTGAAGCACATAAATGGTATTCCTGTGATCTCTTTTTGTTGAATGTTAAAAATGTGGCTACAAAGTTAGCTTTTCATTGTCTCCTGCTTCAAGTGCAAAAAAACAGTCATCACTTAGCTGTTTCCTGATGCCTTTGAAAGGAAGCTCTTTCTGCACGGGGGCATGATCTGTCTGCTATGGACATCGATCCAAGGCACATCTGGGATGCTGGTCAGTTCTTATATAGAGCAGCTGCCTGGAATACTGTTCAGAAATGTTCTAGATACCTTGGGATCAGACTGATGCCACAGCTGTATTTTTTTGGCTACGCTTAGCAAACTTGCACCTCATATAGGATTTGGAAAAGTAAAATAAGGAAATACACTGTTTTTTTTTTTCCTTAAGTGAGCATTTGATTCCTATCAAAGTAACGTTTGTTGCCTTGAGATTGGATAACCCTGTTGTATTAAAGGGAGGCAATCCCTGAAGAACTGCAGGTTTAAAGGATGTTTGTTCTGAAATCTTGCAGAAGGCAGGATTTCTTTGGTTTGTGCTAGCAAAGTGCTTGGCTCAGGCCCTACCTGTAGGATTAGTGCCACTGGGGATTATTACTTGTCTTTTATTTGCAGATTGAACGTAGTATCTTTGTACCTTGCTTGACTATCCTGATGAGTGGGAGAACATAACAATGATGCTGTACACAACTGCAAAACTGAATACGGAGGCTGATGGAGGAATGTTGGTATCCTCTCCAAGGCACAGTGAGACAAGCTGGCTCCTTGGGGTCGGCTTATGCAACATAGCCTGAGCTGATGTAATAGCTCACTCCTATCCAGAAGAGGAGAATACACCCATTCATGTTCTTCCTCTGCATACTGTTCCCCTTGTGCTCATCCTCATAGTCTTGATCTGATCAGATTGTGCAGAAAGCCCACTTACTATGCTGTCCTGGCAGAAGGCTCTTTTTGTGCCACATGAATTTTCCAATGCTAATAAGCTTGGTTAACTTACTGTTCTGTCAGACAGTAGAGTCAGAGGCAGCACCTTCTGTTCCTGATAATGATGGACCATTAGGAATGAGCTGGGATGATGCCAAGCCAAGGCTTCATTTCTGCAGCACTTCAGCCATTTGCTGCTTGCTGACCCAGTCCTTCCCACCTTGCTCATGTCTGCCTCTGGGGAATGCTGCATGATATGCTGAGAAACATCAGCATCCAAGTTGCCATCAAACTACTGTTCCCATGTATGATAGAAGCTTTACCTCTTTAACTCCTGCTGAGACTGATTTTTTTGTGGAGGGACTTAACTTCCTGCTGGCATTAGCCCAGTGTGCATATACTGATTGATACACGTGCATCACACTGTCTCTTCTGAGTCCTGCTCAGAACTTCAGGGTAACTCCATCCTTTTGGATGCAGTCGTGCCTTCTATGCCTGATGGCAGCATTTGCTAGGTAAAATTGCTCTAATATTTACATTGACAATATAAATAGCAGAAGTACTATCAGACATATATATTGATCCTATCAGCTGAACTGTTTGATTTTCTACTCCAGCAAACGACAATAAGAGATTTGGATCCAATGCTAAGTATCTAATGCAATAAAATTAGATTTTTTTTGTAAGGACTGCAATAGTTTTGGATATCAAACTTGCATTACTTCTTTTTTTTAAATTCATTGGGTAGCCTAATCATTCTTGGCTGTTTTTTTTCTATCCCTTGTCCTCTCAAGTGGTTACGTAACTTGACATTAAAGTCCGTAATTCCTCATTGATAATTGCTCTCAGGCTATGACATCAGGATTTCTGGAAATATAAATCCATAGTGTTGATAGCAGACCGTATGATTTCATTCTGGGAGCTGGCCAGTACAGTTGGGCTCGCTGATGTATATAGGATGCAAGGGTGGAGATGATAGAACACCAGTCTGCTTATGTGCCTGACACACTTGCTGTGTTTCTAGGGACTGCTGTGTTACAAGAGCAGATCTTTAACTCATATGCTCTGTGATTAAAAACAGAGCATCTCCTTGCTATTAATTGCTTGAATATTTTGTTGTTTTGATAGAGCTTTCTTGATTCCCACCTCTGTGTATTTGTTGTGGCTGGTGACATGAATTAATTATTCATGAAGGTATTGCTGTAGGGCTTAGTCTTCCAGAAGTGTTATACTTGCCATTCTGCAATTCTTGGTAGTCTATCACATGGGTTTTAGAGGCCTGATGCAGACCTGCATGTAGGGCAGTGCTGTGCTCTGAAACAGATGTGTTCAAAAATACTATCAGAAATATTCTTTATTCGCACACGGATGGAGTAGGCTCAGTGCTGTAATGAGAGAGACCACTGTGGGCTGCTCCAGAAGTTAGGAAATGCAATTAGGTTCTGGAATGACCAACTACAAGATGCTGACAGGGCCAAGAATTTTACAAGGTTAAAAAAGGAACTGGGTGTTTGCTTAGGGGTTAGGAATGGAGGGAGTTGTCAGTATAAATGATTACCAAACGTTTTGGAGGGCGTTTCAAACCTCACATTTTTGAGTCCGTGCAGGTTTCTAGGTATCAGGCTGTATGCAATTGTATTGTTTCAGATGATTGGGACTCCTGGTATCACAGAGGAATGGCAGGACTAGTCATACCTATAGTGATCAGTGAACCATCCCAAGGCTTTTGGAGACTAAGAACATCGCAGTGGTAGGTTTGTCTAACAGTGTGGCATCCTCTTGATTTGAAACACTTCCCTGTGCTGAGGGAAGAACCTTCAGTAGTAGTGCTGTTCCTGTGTGAACACCCAAAATGTCTTTAGGATGGATAATGTCTGTTAGGAGTTGACATACTGTGTAAAGCTGTCTCGGGAAGACTTGAGCCAAACCGGTGAAGTGGAATCATTCTTGGCTAATGAAGTTACTAAGTGCATCCCTGGGCTTGGGCTGCACAGCTCCTCAGACCTAAGTCTGTAGTTTTTGCTTGAGACTACACTGGGCTTTGTAGCTGTGCTGGCTCATTCAAAGTCACTAGTACCTCTTCACAAAGTGTTTTGTTTTCAAATGTTTGCTTTGCGTACGCATTGTACATACCTCAAGCGATGAAGTGATTGTTGGGGAGCAGTGGCATATCTGATTTTCCAGATGGCTTGCCAAATTCAGTTTGATCTTAAAGCTGGTTGAAGGCAGAATTGCTGTAGTCATGTTTTCCCTACTCCCTTGTGTTATCCCTGCCTTGCATGCAGCCCAGACAGGGAGCTGAGCCAGCTGAAAAGTTAACCCTAACCTCTCTAAAATTAAAACTAATTTTCCTGAAACTCAGTTTCCTGATACAGCTGTCCACCTAGCTGTAGGAGTGCTGGTGGCATTGTGAGGAACGGGTCAGTATAACATGGCAGACTGATTCTGGGAAAGTAGGATGGCAGATAGGACTTAAATTGATTTAACCTGTATGTTGAGAAACTGTAATCCTAAAACCAAATGCTATACAGAAACAAGTGTGTGTTTTTCCCCTTTCTTAAGAAAAATAAAACTTCTGGTCTTTGAACTTAGACCTCTGAGGACTGACCTCATCTGCAATAGTTTATTTTGCTGTCAATTTTAAGATTTAAAAAAAATGGGTGAAAATGCCACTTGAGCATTGAAGTTGTCCTGCAGGTTAATTCCAGTGCTTTTGGATAAAAATGAAAAGGAGAGGATTTTCATCCTATTCCTGTATTTGTTGGAAAAACATCTTATGAAGAAGGGTAGTGGTATTGTGTAGGAACTCTGATTAATGTTCCATTTCTTTAGCAGCAGCATAATTTTTTGATATTTAAATGATAGGATCTTATGCTGTAGCCCACCAGCTTGTGGGTTTCTTTAACATTTAGGAAATGATAGTAGGGTAGAAGTAAACTTTGAGGATTGCGGTATATACAGAGCTGTGAAATTTTGTAATGTGTAGTCTGACTGTAGAGAGGCTGGCATTTGTTTGTAGGGAAACTCACCGTTGTTTGTTTTTGTTGTTGCTTATTTTTTCAGCCATAGCTGAGAGGTGGTTAGCTTCTCCAGAGCAAGGATGTTTGGTTTTTCTGCTTCTGCATTGTTTTTCACTATTTCAGACCTATCTAGGTATCTGGCAGTGATCAGATGAAGGTTAATTAACATCTGGGTTGCAGCTTGCTTGCTATCATTCAGACTTTCTAAGGAGCAGAGTGCCATAGAGATCGCCCCTTCCGCTAATGGGACTCTTGCAGTGAAACCTGAAGGATGCACCCTGCTGCAAACCTTAGGCATTAACCCGTGCTCCATGTGGTTAAAACAGGGCATACTGTTTAAAACATGTGGTTGTAATTGAACAAACTATTTCAGAGAACTGGATTAGCTATTTCGAGGCATACAAGGATTTTTTGCCTCCTTTCAAATGTACAGAGACATCAGGGCGCTCCAGTCTTAAAGCTAGTGGATCCTGCAAAACGTTTCATTTTATTGGACTGGGAGAAAAGTGAGTATACTGTTACAGAGTGAAGATGGAGCAGTTGGAGGTAAATGGAAGTTTAGAGTGCTCAGTAGGGGCTGAGGTTGGGATAAATGTGGCAAAAAGTGTGGCTTTCTGACCTACAGCTCAGGATTTTTCTGACAGGGGAGCTTGAGACCTCTCACTTGGGTGTTAGAGATGCACGCGCAGCATGGTTGTTAAAGAAAGTGGCTATGGGTGACTTGCTAAACTGGTGGGGTCAGTAGTTACTTACTGTGTGACATCAGGGAGCATTTTTGTTTGCTGCAACTCTGCATTATAAGCATGCCTGATTAAGAACTTACAGTTCCTGCGATGCTCACATAAGTGGGAACATCTGTGCTTAACCTGGTTATCTCTAAATAACGGCTTTGTGGATTGAGGTGTTGTGGATGAATGACAGCTGTCTTTATCAGCCCCCAGCACTGAGGAGTTGCACGCTAACAACAAAAACTGCTGCTACTTATACAGAAAATAAATTCAAAAGGCAAATGAAGAACTATATGAAGAACAAATGTTTTCAAGTTCTCTGCAGCCAGGATGTCTAGAAGTGCAGGAGATAGCCCTGTAACTTTGCTAAAGCTGTAAGAAAAATTGCTAAACATTGTGAAACTTGCAGAGCCGTTGTGGGAGTAGCACTGAGTCTAAGTGTATGGGGTGCTCACACATACAACAGCAATTACAATTCATGTCCCAGCCACAATTATGCTGCTCCATTTTTCAGTAACTAAGAAAGGAATTTGGCCCAGTGAATGAATTTGAAACACTCTCAGTTGGACTGAATGATCCAGAAGCATTCCTTCCTGTTATAAGAACCATGTGCATTTTGTGTTCAACTCAGACTAGACTAGCTTGTATAAACCAAGTGGGGTCAAGAGACATGGTGCATGCATTGAATTAGAGCTGGGAGTAAGTTTAAAAATAATAATAAAAATCCCTTCTGGTAGCAGTTCTTCAAAATTCTGTCAAAACTGCATGGGATGAGCCTGCTTCAGAACAGTAATGTGCAGAGTAGTTTTATAGTATTCTTTGATAGCAGTAGGTATTAAAAGATAAGCACTGCCTACAAGATATTGGTGCTGTTCATAAGCCTCATTTTTGTCTCTGCCTGTGACTCAGAAAATTGCAGAATGGCTGAGCTGGAAGGTGCCTCTGGAGGTCCAGTTGCTCAGCTCAGAGCAGATCCATCAGAGCACCTTGCCCAGGACTATGTCCAGTGGTGTTTTGAGCATCTATGAGGATGAGAGTCTTTGCAGTCTCTCTGGGTAATTTGTTCCAGTGTTTGATTACCTTCAGAATAAAAATACAAAGCAAAACTTTGTGTAGTATTTTCAGTATTTCAGTTTTTTTACTTCTTGTCCCTTGACTCTTAGGGGGAGTCAGACTCCATCTTCATGCATTTACAGATCAGCTTCCTCCCACGTCCTTTGTGTCCTGAGGCTGAACAGTCCCAGCTTTGTGCCTTCTCTTGTATGACAGATCACTGTGCTCTGATGCTGAACTTGGCCAGTATGTTCATGTCTGTCTCGCACTGGGAATCTCAGCTCTGGATGGAGTACTGCAGAGGTAGTTCCACCAGTGCTGAGCACAGGAGAAGGATCATCTCCTGTCTGCTGGCTGCTCTTCTAAATACAGCCTCGGGTACTGTTGGCTTTATTTGCTGCTGCAGTGTTTAACTTGTTGTTTGCAAGGACCTCCATATCCGTCCCTCCCTTTCTATAAAGCTGCCTTCCAGTCAGTTGGATTAGCTATTTTGAGGCATACTGTGTGTACTGGTACATGGGCTGATTCCTAGCAAGGTACAGAATGTCATATTTCCCAGTGCTGAACTGTGTGAGATTACGATGAGCACATTTCTGCAGCCTGTCAGGGTCTCTCTGCATGGCAGCACAACCTGGTGTTATCCTGGCCACTCCTAGCCTTGTATAATCTGAATATTTGCTGAAGGTGCTATATGATTTGCTGAAGGTCAGTAGTAACAATGTTAAACAGTATTGGGCGAAGTGTGTCTCATCATAATCCATTTAGAGCTTGTATGAGACTAGAATTTCAGTAAATAAGGATCTGTTGAACTACTGCTGGTTAAAAAAATTCGGATAAATATTGCTGGAAAGAAGAGAATAACAATGCAGAATAATGGAAAAACAGAGAAAGCCACAAAAGAACTGGGAGGGAAGGGGAGGTACAAGTACAGTTTGGAGTGGATAGGGAATTCTGCTAATTGGCTGTGGCTTAGCTTTTCCTTTATCTACGTTCTTCGGAATTCTGGACTGAATTTTACTTTTTTATTATTATTATTTTTGAAGGAAAATAAGTCAAAATGTGAAGAAGGAAAAGTTTGCAATCTGCTTTTGAGATCTCAGAAAGCTGTTCAAGAAGTCCAAGCCTTCCTGTTACTCAGTTTCACAAGGACAACTGGCTGAAATAATGTACCGAGTTCTAGCCCTTCTCATCCCCATAGGAGAAAAACTTTGCTGGAGATTTATACAATTTTTTTATGTACTTAATTATTAGGCATTGTGAACCTCAAGGTTATACATGTTCTGTATGCATTTATTGCAGCTTGTTCTGTTTAATTTGATACTAATTGGTTATGTTGAAAGCAAAGCTGCTGATATCTTGTTATTAGTTTTCTTGCTAAGCTAATTAAGCCCCTGAGACAGCGCTGCCATGTTGTTTTTCTTCCTGATGTGAAAGAAGGTATTTATTTTGCTCATAGACATAATAATATAATACTCCTGTATTATAACAAGAGAGGTGATAGTTGCGTAGGGGACTTACCTTGTTGAGAGGGCAGCTCTGGTACATTCTGTAGTCAGTCTGTCTGAGACAAAGCAGTCAGGGACTGCTGGGGAGGTGTTAGCAGTTTAAATGCTGCTGTAATTAGATAATTAATTCTAAGTCAAGGTCATTTGGGTATTTCACAGGGAATCACAGAATGGCCTGGGTTGGAAGGGACCTCAAGGATCATGAATCTCCAACCCCCCTGCCACAGGCAGGGCCACTGACCTCCACATTTAATACTAGACCAGGGTGCCCAGGGCGCCATCCAGCCTGACCTTGAACACCTCGAGGGATGGGGCATCCACAACGTCTCTGGGCAGATTGATCAAACACCCCATTTCCAGATGCTAGAAGTACTCATGCAGATATCATGAATTGCAGTACCTTAGGCAATAATTCAGCCCTAGAGTGAGCACAGCTGCAACTATCATCTGAATTTCCTTTGGAGATATCGCTTTATGCATCAAACAACAGTTGCTTCACCTTTAGTAAAGCAAAGTGACCACCAGTGCAGTAGCATCAAAAGGATGCGTTTGTATAATTTGAAAAAGATTATCTTCTCCTTCTAGCTAAGCTACGACCACTGAATTCAGATGTGTTCCAGTGCAAATGTTTGTTATGAACTTGGTGCTAAAAAATTTACCGTCTGTATTTTGGAAAATTGCTCTACTGTTGCTGTTTAAGGTTGCTGTGTTTTGTTTCTGAGTAGGTTTTTTATGCATGCTTCCTGGAAGGATGTTACATATTTGGTTAGAGATTGACAGTGATGTTTCTCAGTGAAGCACTCGTGCATCCTGATGTCTGTTTAATCATGCAAAGGGACAGGTAAGCCTTGAGGGCAGTCTGTTGCAGTAGTGACATAGCATGTTAGCAGTCATTATAATTTCCATTCCTTTAAATGACTGTCTTATTAGCACCCTCTCTTTTCAGTAATTAGCACATCTAGGACTCATCTGCTAGACTTGCTTTGGAAGAATATGTATTTGCCAGCTGAGCTAATGAGTTAATGTTTAAAATTACTAATATATAGTTTTGAAAAAGTTGTGTAAAGAGCAAGTAAGACCTTGATCTTCCCAAATACCTTTTTAAACAGTAAGTGTGCTTCCCTTTGGAAACTGATTTAGAACATCTTGTTTGCTGTTAAAAATCTATTTGGGAGTTTGCATGGACTGCATTTGTGGTTTTTTTTGGGGGGAACATGTTTCTTGCCTGCCCGCGATTATAGATATTACCTTTACTTTGTGCCTGCTTCTTTAGGACACTGAGAATAGTGATGAACTTTTGTAGGAGCAGCCAAGGCTTTTAGAAAATGGAGCTGTGAGTTGAGGACCTGTCCTGTTTGTTAACGTTATCTATCTGAAACAGAATAAACAGATTCTATACAAGGAAGAATGTCTGCTACTTTGTGATAGGATGTTGAGTCCTTTGGCAGCAGGTATCTGTAATGCTTTTGAGTCTGCAGGAGCAGCAGGATCCAAGCAATGCTACCTGCAGCTGCTGAGAAGCAGGGAGGTTGGAAAACTGAAGAGCAGGCTGCCTCATTTGTCTGAACACTGGAGCCCTATGCTTTGTTTTAAAGTAAATCATGATCTTTCTATCTTCTAGTGAGCTTCCTTAAGTGATGGTGGAGTTTTTTCAGTACTTCTAGAGGTTTACCACAGTTGGTATGTATTAATGATGACACTTGAAAGTAACTTGTTTTTTTCAATTGCCTTCTCGGGTAACTGACCTTAGTTCTTTAGCATATAAGCTGGAAGGATGTTATTTTTACAAACTGTTCCTCAACCCTTTGAACACCAGAGGAGGTTTTAGGCCTAGGCTTAGTTTTCTGGAAAAGCAGGATTCTGCATGTTGATACTACCAGGACATCTCTTTCCAATTGCAACAGTCTTTTCCTTCTGAAAAACTCAAACTGATTTTTTCCTTCTTCTGTTGAGCTGAGGAAGAACACAATTGTGAACAAAGTATATTCTTCCTTCTGTGAGCTGAAATTTCCATAGGTCTTCCTCATCGGAGGTGTTGTAAGTAGAGTGATCGCAGGCCTGAAGATGGCGTTTCACGTTTCAGGTCTGATTGTTTCTTGACTTTTACTCAGCCGTTCTGTTTATGTTGAAATCTTCTCTCCTTGCTTTAGTAGTTTGTCTGAGACTCCCACATCGGTGAAAGAAACAGTAATGAATTTTGTTGAGAATTCTTTGCTTAAAGACGCAATTGGATGTACTTTGGGTAAATGTCAGCTTGGGTAAAACAACGAGGGAGTGAGGAAAGAAGGATCGGCTGCTTTCCTGTGCTCCAAAAAGCTGGCTGCTTTGGTAAGAGGACAGGAAGAGGAGGGAGAGTGAAAGAAGAAAGATTCTGAGATACGTTATTAGAAAAGGGTGAGTGCCAGAAGCACAAGACAGCATGAGAGCCAAATGTGAGCAAATATTGCTGAGTTTTCACGAACGCTGCTGCTGCAAGGAGAGAAGATCCATTTGCTCATTAACAGCTACGCCTGTAAGTGAACTTCTGAGCATGTGAAGGAAGAATAAGCTGTGCACAAAGAAGATAAATGTCAGAATTCCATAGGTCTGGACTTCTGAGTTGCTTTTTGCATGTACTTTGTTCCTGTTTTTTTACACTTTTTTCTTTTTTTTTTTTGCTTCTCCACAGTATCAGCCTTTTATTGTTCGTGAGGAGACAGACAGACTCTTGTTCCAGAGTAGGGGGAGGAGGGAAGAAACGTGTAAGCACAGTGGAATGTCCTTTTTAGTGTCTCTCTCTGGCTCCAGGTTTGACATGTGGGGATTTTAACGTATAACAAGCAGCAAAGTGTCAGAATACAAGCGACAATGAAAACAAAATTCAGTCAGTAACCTTGGGGCTCTGAAACTGAGCAAATGTTTATCAGAGTAAGATTCTGCTGGACATCATTGAATAAGAATGAGCTGATGTCACACTTGGCAAGAGCAGGAACCGGTTTTTTTCCGCACAAACAGCACAACATAGCAAGGAGAAAGCAGAGGGAAGGGTAGGAAGGAGGGGAGGGGAAAGAGGAAGAGAGGAGGAGAGCTGTTTGCTATAAATTGAACTAATAAAAATATATAAAGACATGGTTTGTTTTGTTGGAAGGAGTCTTGGTGCGAGGATGTAAATAGACAAAGGTTAAGGATGCTTCAGGGCTCCTCCTACACTGTGGCCTTGAAGAGCTGCATACAGATTCCTGACAGCCCTTGCGTAAGTTGCTTTGACTTGCTCCAAGTAGACAGTGTACTATAGGCTTGTTCCTGTGGTCCTGATTCAATGGGAACTCGTTTGGCTTTCATGGGAATTCTTATTTGAACAACGAAGTCCAGCTTTTGTGACCTCTGGTAGCTTCAGTGCCTGATCAATGAATAGGAGGATCTCTGTTCCCTCAGCCCTGCATGCCCTGTTTTTAAAGCCTCATCTTGTTTTATACTTCAAGTAATATGAAACGTTAACTGCAGAAGGAGAGATCTGCATCAGGCAGGGAACAGAGTAGCAAAACCAAGTAGCATCTGAAGCTAAGAACTAACAAGCAGTATCTGGTGAACTTGCAAGTGAGCAGTATTGGAAAGTGACTCAGAAAAGGTGTAGAAATGATACAGCAGTTGTGGGGTGTTCTAGTATTCTAGCCGGCAGACTGCTTTTGAAGTGGCACAGGTTAAACTGGAAAAGAGGTCTCTTGTACTGGAATAAAAGCATCAGTGCCAAACGTTATAGCAGTTTATCTATGAGGTGGTAGTTGTATCCCATCAGGCTCCTTTCCTCATCCCATCAAGTACCCAAGCTGTTAAGAGCAACCCTCCTTGCAACCACCCACATGTCTACAGGTACTTGTTTAGTTAACGAACAGCCTTTCATGATACTGAACAGAAAACTGGGCATTATTTTTTCAAGATTAAAAAAAGTAAGAATTTAAAAACTGGACTGTTGTGAGAGCAGCAAGCACAAACTTTACTAATCAATTTGCAGTTATAACTTACGTTCAGTGAGCTGTCACTGCAACGCTTTTGAAGCTTCTGCTTTGGGGAAGGAGGCAAAGCTTTGCAGCTGAGCCACTCAGCATGCAGTTACCTCAGGTGTATGCAGCCCTCCGGAAGCTTTTGGATTTGATGACTTCCTGCTAGACCACACTGTCTCATTCAGAAAAATCCTGCTCATTCAGATTGAATAGATTTGAGTGTTCTCATCTGCTGAATGACCTTACTAGACACATGCACACTTCTGACCTCTTCTGCAATGACTCAGCGCTGGGTGTAAGTGAAGAAGAGCGCATCTGACTTCAAGACAGGCTGGACAAAGAAAAGCTGTTGCATTTGTGTGAGAGGAGGAACAGTTGTGTTTGTGTGCTCTGTTCCTTGCTGAAAGCTGCCTGAGTCAGATGAGTCTTCTGGCTGTTGTTGCAGCACAGTCCTCTATTAAGAGGACTTTATAAATAATGGCAGAAGAACTAAAGATAGTTACATATTTATTAACTAGGGAGTTGGATGAAAACATTTAAGGTAAATGTATTTCTGAGAGTCTTAAGATTTAATGTTCAATTTAAAGTTTTAACACATTCTAAATTTTTTGTACTTTTAAGTCAGTCAAAGATTTAGATGCTGTTTTATGTTACTGTTACTAATACTTATGCACTTAGTTTTCCTATTCTCTTTTTCCCCTGGTTCAAGAAGAGAAGTGTACATGTCTGTACTGCTGTGGTTTGTTCTCATACCACTTTTAAATGATTCTGTTAAAATAGAGGTGTGGATTCAATCTGTTGCTATGTATTTATATAAAAAAAAACTCCTGTATCTCAGAACAAAATATGGTGGAGCTCTTGTCCATCACCTCTATGACTACAAATTCAAAGGTAATCAAAATTCTTCATGTAAGACTTATCTAAAAAAGGACAGTATAAAAAAAGTCTGATCACTTTCTGTGTGCCTCTTCTCAAATCTACCTCTGAGCCTATTTTCATACAGTTCAAAAAGTAGTGCAAAGATCATTGCAGAAGTGGATATACATTTACAGAGGACCTGTACCAAAGCAGCTGCTCTGTTAACAGCTGCAGTTTGTACAGCCATGCTGACGTTAACGTTGAGGGCAATGCGAACAGGTACTAAGAAAGCATGGTCTGTTAGCTTGCTAAGAAGTCTCAAAAAGCATAGATTGCATCCTGAAAGTGAAAAACCTAATGTCACAATTGACCTCCAGGTGCTGTGGGTCAGTGTTAGATGTGGTAGGTTAAGGTCACTTAGATCTGGATTTAATGACTGAAGTATTTTGCTGGGTTCAGTGTTAACACTGGGCCTGATGGAGGCTTTCATGAAAAGGATGCTGAAGCTACCTAGTCTTTAGACAGTACAGGAACAAGTTGCTGCAGTGTGAGGAGTTTGTGCAGGTGAGTGTTCTGCAGTGCTTGCTTCATTTTCAGGCTGCTTAGGTGCTAGGAGCTGTGCAGCTGCCTCACCCTGCATGTGTTCATGCAGAAAGAGCAGCTGAGCCTGTGTCTGCTCGAACAGCCACGGTACATGGCTGCGGAGTAGCAGTTCTGGCCTCTGGTGCAATGCCAAGCAACTGCTTGCAAGCATCAGAGCTTTATCTAGTCTTAAATTTTGACAGATCTATAAAGTAAAACCTCTTAGGTTCTGTGATTTGCTAGAGTGGTGTAACTGCGAAGATCTTTAAAGATGCCAAAAATATTGAAAATAACTTTCTCACCTCTGTCTCTGTAAAACAGGAATAAGCAGAGATTTTCCCCACCAAATGCTTAATCTTCATTTGTTTTCATGAATGATCTTGAAAATCTAATTTGGAATCAAGTCTGCATTTTTTTTCCTTTTTTTTCCTTCTCCCTGTTTTGGTAACAAAGAAGATTTGCCTGGCAGCAAACCTCTTTGGCTTCAGAGATCATCCCTTCCTGCTATTTTATTCCTTATCTGAAGTCAGAACCTTCTGTACAGAATGTAAGGATTGGTAACTGTCTGTGTCACAAGCAAAGCAGTAGTTTTAGGTAGTGAGTGAAGAAAAGTACTGCTTTATGTGCATTTTTAATATATTAATAAAGAGTAATGTGATTTTTTTGTTGTTGTTTTTAAATCTGTGTTTGTGTTTTCTTTTTGTCTTTGTGTTCTGCCACAACTCATGGGTTTACCTGTGGCTGCTGAACTCTTCACAGTCCTGCTGTGGCTGCCTACCCAGGCTTGCTCCTTGGGATCTCAAGAGGCCAGGGGGTGGTGGAAGACAGAGCTGTCAAATGGGTGTGTTGGGGTGGAGGGCTTGGGAAGGAAGTAGTGCACAGCCTAGGGGCCTGGACTGACAAGCGAGCCTTCCTCCTTAGACCATTGCCTTAGTGGCTGAACCCTGCAGCTCTGTGCTCTGATTCAGGTGCTTCTTTAAGCATTTTGAAGGTTCTACTGCCATATCCTTGCTGAGATCTGTCTGGCTTTGTGTGTAAGCAGAAAACCCAGTGGGGACGTGGTAATTGAAATGCTGTTAAGTTTCACTTCTAGTCAAGCAAGTCAGACAGTCTGATTTGTTTGTCTTTTTCAAATGCTGAACAGACAAAATGCTGAACAGTTGATTAACATTTTTGTTTTATTTGGCCGTTGTATGTATTTTCTAGTGTATTGAGCTGAAGGAGATGATGTACTGGCAATCACACTAACTGGTATTACAGAATCACAGGGGTTGGATGGACCTCAAGAGATCAAGTCCAACCTCCCAGCTAAAGCAGGTACCCTACAGTAGGTTGCACACGTAGGCATCCAGACAGGTCTTCTGTATCTCTCTAGAAGGAGACTCCACAACCTCTCTGGGCAACTTGTTCCAGTGCTCTGTCACCCTTACCGTAAAGGGTATTATACTGATGCTTTATGCATCCATTGTATGGTGTATTTTTCTAACTTTCGTGTGTGCATCTTAATGTAGTCAGAGGATGCTGAGCGTTACTCTTGTGCCTTATGTAGCCTTGTACTACATGCCAGGCTCTGTCCCAGGCTGGAAGAATACTTGCCTCTCTGCCCTTCTCAGGGCTCTTGTCCCAGCTGCTGAAAGCTTCCTGTTCCATCTATGAGGCTGCTGCCTTTTGTGACAGCCCTTATAAGAGCTGTGAGGAAGATGTGATTTGGGTGAGTAAAACTCTGTGTTGAGTAAATAGGAAGGTACCTAGTAAAAATGCTATGGTGAGGGAAGTAAAGTTTTGCTGTAATACGACTGATACTTCTTGTGGTGGGTTTAGGAAGTAGATTTGCACTGTGCGTGACCATATCGTCAGCAGATTGTATATTAATAACTTAAAGAATCAGTGTTGGGAGCGGAGTGTTTTCACAGCTACACTGTCTGAGGTGGAGGTTAAGTGGAGGCAGCAGTGAGCTGTTATATCTTGGATACATCTGACTGCAGAGGCAGTGACACAGGTGACATCAGTGCTGAAACATGGAATTTGCCAGCACTGTCCTTAAGCTGAAGCTGTCCCCTCACGTTTATGGCCATGCTGGGACCCAAGCCCTTGGCTTGGAGCATGGGGAGGCAGGGTTTGAGAGGCTCCCAGCTTGCTGACCGCAGATGCCATGTGCTGTGTGCAGAGCTACTGGAAACTGGGCTGCCCTTACTTTGTGGCTGCTTGCGAGGACAGGATCACACAAGTGCTGTCATTAATGCTTGCAAAAATGCTTGCTTTAGTGGCAGCTTATTTTAATAGTAAGGTAATGCTTTTTCATAGTATTTTACTAGTGCTAGTGAGTTCATTTGCTGAAGTGCAAAAGGAATGTAAACTATCTGCTGTAGATGAGGTACAATTTTCTTGATTTTTTTTTTCCCTGGGATTGTAAAACACTTCATGCTAGGGATTCCTTATTGTATTTTGTCTTTCTGCAAGGTACTTTCCTACTTGACAGTATTTGACAGTAGGTGATAAATATGGAAGTAATACAGAGCGTAGCAGGCTGATTATTTCAATGTAGCTGTTGAATACTTAGGGTACCCTAGGAAGCCACACAAGGCTGAGTGATTAGTTTTTAAACACTTTGTCAAAAGTGAATACCACGTGTTGCTTTCTTCCTTCCCTCCCCAACTCAGCTTTTGAGTGATTTCAGTATCCTCAGTTTACAGTTTCATGCTAGATCTAGCTCCATGTCGTCTTCTGGCCTTGGAATAATACCTTTATTAACAGTTGCAACTATTCAGATACTACTGGGAAAATAGCAAGTATTGTATTCTGTTGTTGTGGTTAAACCCAGCAAGTGGCTCAGCTCCACGCAGTCGTTCACTGGCTGACCCCTCTTCCGAGTGAGATGGGGGAGAGAATTAAAAAAAAGTAGAACTCGTGAATTGAGATAAAACTGTTTTCCTTTTGTCTATCTTAGTAAATAGTTATGACTATATATAATTTATGTATATAACAAGTGATGCACATGCAACTGCTCAACGCACCCCCCCCCCCCAACTGATGCCCAGTTAGTCCCCTGAGCAGTGGAAGGGGGTGAGATGAACTCCCATCCCCTTCAAAACTCCTTCCGCATGATGTCATATGGTATGGAATATCCCTTTGGCCAGTTTAAGTCAGCTGCCCTAATTCTGTTCCCTTCCAGCTCCTTGGGCCCTTAGCTGAGAATGGCCTTGGCTCTGTACAACACTGCTTAGTAGTAGCTGTAAACATCAGTGTATTATCAACATTGTTTTTCTCCTAGAACCAAAGCAGAACATCATACCAGATGCTGAAGAAAATAATTCTCTGCCAGCTGAAACTGAGACACTCTTGAGTTTTTTCTAAAATCAGTTTTAGTGGATGCAGGAGAGGAGTAAAAACAGACAGTAAATTACCAGAGTAATGCAGCCACTTCCAAGGCATGCTGGTGAAGCCTTCAGAGAATACCTTTGTACAGATTTCTTAAAAATAAGGGGCTTACGAACTGAAAGCTTTCAGATCATGTTACTACAGCACATAGGAAAAAAATGAGCTAGCTAGTTTAGGAAATAAGTATCAGCCAAATGAAAACTTACGTGAAATGGCAGCCCACACTGCTAGCAGAATGGTTGAGTGATAAATTAGGTTGCATGTGAGGAAAAAAAATAAAGTAGAAATGCCAGCTCCATAGCATTTACACATATCTCCTGTTCGTTGGTATATTTTTCTGAATGCATGTAATAGACAGAAATTACTGTTCTTAGGACCTGTGGCCAGGTATATTCTAGATCTTTAGATAGTTCAATAGTATATTTTAAATAGTGCTTTTGGAAACTTGGACAAAGGCCATGACATGGCCATAACTCTTTTGTTGTGACGTTATTTTTACTACAGCAATGTGCCTTGGCTCAAGCCCTTAGGTTGTGGGGCTGCAGTTGTAGTTGAGGCCAGTGTTTGTCAGAGCTAAACTGAATAGTTTTAGTCCTAACACTCAACTATACATTGCTTTGAAACAGAAATTATGGAAAAGGGGAAAAAATATCACATCTGCTTTTTGTGATGATACAAAAAAGATAGCGCATTAGAAGTATTGCTACATACCAACTAGAAACTATGTATTTCATGTACGTAAATGGTGGCTCTACCACGGTCACTGCTGTGCTTTTTTTTACAGTTACAAAACATCAATAATTTTATCAATAGATCCTGTTATTTAAAAGGAATTATTTTTTTTCAATCTCTAAACATTTCTCCGCCGCTTTTAAACCAGCTGGAGACTTATGCTTGCTGGCTCTGTAGGTAAGTGGCTGCTCACCGTTCTTGCTCTGTGTCATGTTTTGGCTATAAATTGCAATCGGAGTATTCTCAAACTGACATCTGAACACTGACATCGAAGAAGGTGCCCTTTTCTCCTAACTTTTGTTAGGAGAAAATCAACAAATAGTGATATTTGTTAATCTTATGCATGCGTTACTTGTTGAAGAGCCATTCCTCATTTACTGACAGGTTGTAGATATAAACAGATTCTGTAAACCTGGAGTGGCTGCTCATTTTGCTTTAAATAATCTTGAAGAGGTCTCAGACACACGCATATCAGTAAGTTACCATGGAGAAAGCCAGGTTGTGAACTCAGACATGCAGCACTTGGGCTGTGCTGTAGTTACCTTCTGTGCATGGTATTTTGTCTCTTGGTAAAAGTAGCGCAGTGTACTCTGCTCCTGCTGAATTTACCTGGGATAGTGAAGACATGAGCTCGCTATTGTGGAACAGCAAACTTACCCCAGCTTCACGTGGCTGCACTTTTGTTCAGAGGTGACTTCAGATGTCACCTTTCCTCTACAAACAACTCCGCATTGTGGTTTTGTTTAGTTTTCCTGCTAGTATGTGCTACCCCACAAGGATAGATATCCATACACTCTTGCCTAAAATAAAATAAAAGTTAGCCTTAGTAATATAATCAGTTACACAAGTTTTAGCTTGTAATTTGCTCCTGCTTACCCTATTCCCTTTCATCTAGTGCCTGGAAAACTTTCTATCTGCAGGCAAATTTAACTACATTTTACAGCGTGAGAGAGATAGGAAAGCTAGTTAAGGTCTTGTTATTTCAAGGAAGATAGGTGGACAGGTAGAGTTGAGATTTTTTTTAAATGATTTCCATGCCGAAATTCTTGAAGTAGCAGCTTGCTGTTCCTCAGACAGAGGTCCCCTCTGTCCTGTCCTTCCCTCCATCCTGCCTCTCCAAAGCTAGCTCTAGGTTTTGATCTCCTGGTAAGCTTACTCCTTTTGCAACCCTACAGAAGAAGGGGAAAAAAAAAAAAGCCGACACAAACTAAAGCGTAGTATATTAGTTCTCTGCTGCTTTAGTGAAGTGGATGGTTATGTGTAATAACTGCGTGTCAGTGCTGGCTTGTGGTGAGCATGATACAAATGGGAGTTGGACTTTCCCTTTAGAGGAGCATATATGTGGGGGTCTGGAGGGAAGAATCTTAATTTGGCTGTGGTTGTCTCACAAAGTTTTATTAGATGTCTGAGAAGCTGTGTGGGAGAGTCTGCATGAATGTGTTTAATACTGACAGTTCCACAGGAAAACAGGCTGTGCTGCTTCCTGCACTGCTGGAATGTGTTACGTGAGGGTGAGAGAAGGGGAGGGATGTTCTGGTAGTGGAGTCATCGTGCAGGGGGACAGCAGCTTCCATGTGGTCTCAGATAAATCACTTAACCTCTCAGTGCTGCGATTCCTCATCCTGTAAAATGACGTTAGTATTCTGTCCTTTGTACGTGCATAGTGCTTGGGATTATGAGGTCTGTTGTAGCCTGCGGATATCATCTGCTTACATAAGCAAGCAATGGTAGGTCTTAATGTGTTTGCAACAACAACAAAAAAAAGTAGCTGTGGAGGAAATGCAGTTTATTACATGACACAGAATACTACTCTCACATTCCTGTGAATGATGCCATCCATTTTCCCAGTCTTTTCCTTGTATTTCTCCTTTCAGGTCAGTGGAAGGAAGTGGACTGCACAACTAGGCAACTGCCAAGTCGAGAGCACTCCTGTGTATTACTTCTGTGCTACAGAAGTTAAAATGAATAAGTAAATCAGTGGAGAGAGGCACTTGGTAGGATCTTGGTTGCTTTTATTTGATGTGTTGCAGCGGTTTGCTTTTCTTCAGAGCACACTGTGTGCCTTTTTCCCTACCTGCAGTTTCAAAGTAAGTGTCGGTAGGCATGTAACTAATTTTCTGGCAGCCACTAGCAACTTCTCCAAGGCTTGACGCTCAATCTTGTAGTTCCAAAGAAGCATATATAAGTAACTTCCAGTGCATACAAACTTGGGAAATGCTTTCCCCTTTTGGGTATTCAGGTTTCTGAAAATCCAAATGAGGAAGTGTTTTTTGGTTTGCTTTGTTTCTTTTAAAATAGAGATCTTAATTTAGACATCTTTTGCATCATTCAACAAATCTGTTTAGTTTTTTTTTTGCAGCAGCAGTTTTCAAAGTGCTAGTCAGGATCAGGCTCCATCATGCTAACCGCTTTGCAGATCCTTTAAAATGTGGGGCAGAAGGTACTGCTTCAGAGACATTGCAAACTTGAGTGGTACAAAACTTGAGTGGTACACCTTATTGATTATGTATAGCGATCCCTGTGTGACTGGAGGAAGTTTTAATGGTATACAGATCTCTGCAGGATCTAAGCCTAAATAAAAATGAAACTCAGAAAGCAAAAATATTTTACAAATTCTCTTTTTGTGCAATTAATATTAACAAAATCAGAATTTTTTCTGTGTAAGATCTGTGCCTTTAGTAGATAGAGATTTGTAAGAGTTTGGGTTTTTTTTTGTCTCTGTGTCATAGAAAACTATATATTTTTTAAAGAAACTTAAATGTCTTGGATCTCTTGAAGTTCTGTTTTTTTAAGATAAAGGGAAAGTGGAGGTAATTTTTGTATCTTTGTGAGTATTGTCTTACAGGCAGTAGCTCACAGTGATGGGAAACCGAAGCACGTCATTCACACTGAGGGAATATTTGGGCTCTTTAGTCAGAAAAATTGCCTGTTAAATGATGTGACAGGACAAGAGTTTTCAGTCCATCTGTCACCCATGCAGAAATAAAAGATCACATGGTATGGGCTCCAAAATAGAGGAAAATTTGCTGTTACAGCCAACATTCCTTGCCACAATACAAATATGTTCTTTGCTCACATAATAGCTGTTCAGTTTGTCTATAGTCAATTTGCCATCCTCTGTGCCACCTTCCCTTGTTGTTACGCTGGGGTAACTTGCATCACTCATGCTGAGCAATCTATTTTCCAGTTTTTAGTCTGTGTAGAAGTGATTCCTGGTGCGTTTCTGTCTTTGAACGAGAACTAGTAGCTTGGAAAATGAGTATCTACTTCAATAAGAAATGGAGATTTTAGGTTGTGTTTTTCTTACTACGAGTAGAAATGTGCTCTGGAAGGGGGCAGGGAAAGTAAAGCAGTAATCATGCGAATGAAATTGTGAGGACAGCAGTGAGGTCTGGCATGCTGATGAGCAAGTTCACATGCTGGCTGCTTCAGGAGGCAGCCTGAGCCCCTGGGGACCTCTGTCCTCTCCACCTTTTGGCGCTTGAGAGACTGACCTAATAAATATTTTGTTGCACCAGATATGATCTCATATCCTTTTAAAACCCGCATATTGGCCAACTCTACTTCCATCCCATAGGATAGGCCTATTCAGCGAAGAGTTCAAAGTGTGGGACAGAGCTTGGAGAAGGAAGCAGTGATTTTCAAGAAGAAAGTTATTTAATAATACCTGGAAGTTCACAGTTCTCCAGAAACGAAGCTGTCTCATTGCTGAATCGCTGGAGGCTTGTAGTTTATCTCCTCAACTCTCTGTTGTACAGGAACAAAGGATACCAGCAACACCCTTTTTAACCTCCTGCCCTTTTTCTTCATGTCTCTTGGTTGTTTTTTTTTCCTGTGAATCTTAAGCTTTTTGTGGTTGTAGGGCAGCGTGCTGTTCTGCTATCCTGTAGGGCAGAGCTTGTGGATAGTGCATGATAGCCTTCCAGGATCACTGCTGCCTGCTTATTTGGAGATGATGAGGGGGAGAGATGTGGAGCAGTGGGTTGCAGCACCGGATCCTGCAGTTCCTCTTGGGCTCCCCAACTATCTTAACTGCTTTCAGTCTCTTCCATGATGTATCAAGATGACTTACTGCTGCCATCTGCTCTTTTGGAGTAAAGCTACTGACTTGCTGAAAAATAAATAGCTGTGAATTAATAAAACATTAATATTTACAGTGTGGGTTTTAAGTAGTCACTGTGAACAAGAAAGGATGGGAGACGGATTTTTGTTGAGAGGGTTTTTTTGCCAGATAGAAAGGTACATGGCCTTTTTCTTTCTGTTGCTTACTCTAATTTTTCTTTTCCTATAAATTGAAATTCTGAGCTAAATTGTTCTCTGACATTGGCAGCATGAACCCAGAGATCTGGAGAGAAGCTGATTGTCTTGACTTCAGCCTGCTGCATCACCCCAAATAATACCATCCTCTATCTTTAAACAATGTATGTTACTTATTTGAACTTCTGCCTTCCTATGAAGGTATAATAGCTTGAATGTCTGCGTTTACTTGAGCTCGTGTTTCAGGTGGTGAGTCAGAGGCTCCTTACAGTTTATTCATTTTGCTTTTAGTGTTATGTAACCTGTACATAGTTGTAAATACATACTGTACATTTAGGTAGCGTAGTCTTTTGTAGCTTGTTTTACTGTCCTTGGCCTATTCTTCCTTAAAACTCTTAAAAGCAGCTTAAGTTAGCCCAAATGCACATTTCATTTTAATTAAAACTATTAAATGGAGCGTAATTCTCTTTACTCCTCTTGAAGTTGATGAGAGGTTAGTAACCAAAGAAAATTAGTTGATAGCATCATGTATTTAAATCAGCGAGGAAACAGGGTTACTGCCTCAGGTGTATGGTGAACTCTTCGTTATTTTGTGATCGTTCAGCATAGTAGAAGTTGATGATGTTGTCTGAACATTTATCCTGACAAGTTAAATGTACAGAGGAACTAAGAAACTGATGGAACGCTAAAGCATGTCATGTATACCTTTAAAAAGAAAAGTCTGGTTTCCAGCTTGCGCTCATTAAAGTGTTGCACTTCATCTGAGTAGTCTTGAAAGATTTGCAATTGAGATTGCTGGACCTAAGATTTTTTGGAGGTGGTTCTTTATAAAACATAAAAAATGCTTTGGTTAATAGAGAGTGTTGAGACCAAACAGTTAACTGTATTTCTTCTCCTGACCTCTTCACTCAAGTGGTGCTGTTGTAGCGGGCAACAAGTCAGCAAAAAAAAACTATCTTTTTTTTTCTCTGAAGATGAGGAAAAGAAAGGGTTTGTGTGAAGGGGAATCAAGAGCATCCTGAGAGGAGGAAATGTTGACTGTTGATGCAAAGTAAATCCACTGCATCATATTTGAGATTGCTGTCCTAGTTTTGTTTTCATTTCTGTCTGGAAATGTTTTTGAAGAGGTTTAACTTTCTCAAATTCAATTTCTCAAAGATGCTTCAGCCTCAGTCTTTCTTTCTGTCTTGTTTGTGAGTCTTTTGGCAAGAACTTGATGTCGCAACTTGTTTGTAACTTCCAGTATGCACGGGGGCCATCCAAATGATTTCCATTTCCCAGTGAGGTACATTCTTAGAACTTTTCCAATCCAGTTAACCTGCATTTATTACTTCTTTTAATTGCTTGTGGTGTGATACTTTCTTGTATTTGCTGTTTTAATGTCCTTTCCTGTCAGTAAATGGAGAGCCCCAAAGGAAATGTGCGTGCAGTTGCTGAATTCAACTTATGTAGCCTGACGGATGTGTTGGAAAAAGCAGATTGTATTTGTGTGTGCTGCTTGTCACAGATGGTGTCCCAGCTAGGAAAATGTTCTGCTAATGCTGGAGCAAAATGAAATGAAAATAAATAAAGGAAATAATCATATATATGAGGGGAAAAAAAAAAAAAAAAAGAAAGGTTGGCCTTAGAATTTAACATCACTTTTTCCAGAAGCTGTGGAGAAAATTACTGACAGTGTGATGCATGTATGATTGGGCTCAGCAGAGGTTCTCAAGTTGCACTATGCAAGCAGCAAAGAATGGGCAGGAGAAATTCTCTAAATGATTTTGCCTTTTGTTTCTCTGGATATTAACAGTGGCCCACTGGGCCCACTTTTAAGTCTCATGCCATTTCTTTTTTTTTTTTGTGAGCATTTTGTGAAACCTGGAGTTGTGAGTAGGTAAGGATCTTAATTTCATTTAAAGTTTAAATATATGTAGCTAGTCTTTTGAGATTGTAAAGAAAAATCTTTATTACAGCATGAAAGGATTCTGTAGCTTCTAAAAGTCAAGGTAGGCAAAGCCTGGAAGTTTTATCCCATTAAACATAGTCGGGACCTTTTTTATTCAGCTTTGCTTTGGATAACCAGTGAATTTTTAATGGTTTTTAGAAGTCAGTTTGAGTCTCGTGCCCCTAGGGGAGCACAGAACTGAACTTCTTTTCTCTCTGGCGCACTTAAATGAGAAGGAGAGTCATTTTTGGGGTTCAGAATGGTTTGTGACAAAGAAGAAGCAGGACTTGCTTCATGCAGCTTACCAAGCTGTCATGCCTTATGGTGCTACATTTAGATTTTGTATTTAAGCTCTGTCAAGGAGGGCTAAGCTGTATGGCAAGCTGTTCTTCACACTGCTATGAAACCTGAACATCCAAAAATCCATGTCCTTCCCACTTCTAGCGTCCCCTGGACCTTTGTATCGCTGAAGTCCATTCAGGAGCCTTCCAGCCTGGATTAGCTTTAATTATGCCTTTAAAAGTGTTTATTCTGGAAGTGCTGTGCTGCTTCTGCCTGCAGCTGGGCTGGTGATATGAGCAGCTGAGTTAACTCCACTGCTCCCCTTGCTTTGCAGGACTCCTCAGCGGGCAGACATCTCCAACCAACACCAAGCTGGAGAAGCTGGATCCACATCAAGTGCTGCAGTTGTGCCTCCGATACCAGGACCATCTTCACCAGTGCGCAGAGGCTGTTGCCTTTGACCAGAATGCTTTGGTGAAGCGCATCAAAGAGGTACTGCCCATTGTGCACCTGCTTAGGGAGGGAGGGCCTGGGCCTCTGCATGTCCCTAGTCCCTAGTGAGCTGTGAGTGCCAGTGCTTGCTGTGAGTGATCTGTAGTTGCTTGAGGCAACCTGCCTCAGAGAAAACACTTTGTTTGAAATGCACAAATTGTTTCTTCAAGGTCCCCTGACTACCTTATTTTAGGTTTTCACGCGGTGTATTTATTGGTTATGCTCTGTGATTCTTGGCTGCAAACATTTTATGTTCCTCTATTATTGCAAGTACTACAAGCAATTGTTTGAGAAGTGAAGAATCAGGATTTTTCAAAGTTTTGTTTCTTATTTAGATCTCCATGCTTAGCATTTTGTTAGGCCTCATAGTTCAGCTCTAAGGAAAGGAGCGCCTAGCATAACTGTGATTGCAGGTAACAGTTCGTTCTTTCTTCAATGGATTTGTAGAGCCATATCTTTGTTTTCAAAGTATCTCTTCTCTGTTCCGTATGGCTGTTAAAGATCTTCCTGTACTGCTGTTCTCGTCACTAAATGATCTCTTGGAAATCACTGATCTGCTTAACTATTCGATAATACTATCGGGAAGGAAACTAATTCCTTGTGTGAGCATCCTGTAATTGAATTGCCCATCTCATTGTGTGTAGCTACTGATGTTGTAAGTAGAATGGCTGACCATTTTTTTTTTTTAAGTTAAGACAGACAGCCATGAGTGGAGATGCTCTTTGAGAGTGGTTTCTCATGTGTTCACAAGACTGGTAAATGTTATAGATGTCAAAAGTCTCTGAGACCAAATACCATTCAGTGTCAAAAGGTAAAACTTTGAACAGGTGGTTAATTTTTATTCATGTACAATAAACAGTGACCTTGATTCTTTATTGCTATATTGGCTTAGAGTTAAGAAGTCCCACATGACAAACTGGATAATAAATTTGATTCATGGGCTGTTTTGAGAAGCTGCTGTCATCATGAAGTTTTAAGTCCAAAATAACGTGGGAGCCATTAAAAAGGCCTTTTTCCTTTGGTGTATCATGATCTGTGGCCAGCTGTTACACAAGATGTAAAGATATTTGCAGATGTTGGTAACTCAGATCACACAATCTCAGAAATGGGATTTAATTGCCAGCCTAATGACAGTGTACAACACTAATCCAGCAGACTGTAATTCTTTTGGCTATTAGAGAGTGACTGTCAACATGATTTAAAGTCGTGGTAGGCTCCACCAATGCAATCTGCATTACTTGGATTTACCTTCTACAGAGAAGTTACAGACTGCCTTTCAAATTACCAATGATGTTACTTTCTTACAGTTTATAACTCTTCTGATGATACGTGATACTGATTTTGTTACTGCATTCTTTATCACAGACTGCTGGAGAAATGGGTGAATCTAACTTGGGAAACTGACAAGTCATGCTTTTGGTTTGTTGGCTTTTTTCTGGGATTTTTTTGGTCATGACACTTAAGTAACTTCAGATGCTTTGAATCCCACTGCCAGATCTGATGGTTTTTTACTGTTAGATAACCTAATAATTTTTAAATGTTTTTCTTGCTTTGGCTGTTCTGCTTGTGTGTTCTGAAGGAGCCGGGTGGGACCCACTCCACTTAAATCATTCTTTCCAAATTGTTTGGACTCTCTTTAGTGCATTAAATTGAACCA
>JACDJE010000184.1:527779-615312 GCA_016647715.1 Pavo muticus
GACTTCATGTTGGAAATATTACAAAGTCTTAGTGCAGGTGATCTGTCCATCTTGCTTTATGTGAGGGGTAGGGTTTCCTTTGTGCCTGTTTGCCATTGGGGCATGAATGTTTCTGTATGAGAAGACTATTAGCTATTATTTCAACACTACTCTAGAGATAAGAAACACAGTGTTTATTAGTAATTAATTCTTGTAGGCATTGTTCCTGACTGGATGCTTTATCAACCTCTGCAACCCTATTTAAAATACTGATTTATACTATAGCAGAATATCCTGTAATCAAGTGTATGAACTATGCCAAATTGTGGCATAGCAGACAAGAAATAGATTACTGTCCCTTTTGGTAAAGAAATCTTATCTGAGGAGCAATTGCTGGGACTAGCAAATTGTCCAAAAGATGAAAGATCAGATGAATTTCAGCTGAAGAAGATACTCAGGTATTTGTACAGCAAATCAACATAGCAGCAGTATATGGTAAGGAATTTTAGAGTCAAAATTTTAAGGTCAGAAAGGATTCTTGGGTTGTAAACTTTCCTTTTGCGTAACCCAGTCCATGAAATTTAATTACTGATTATGCCCCAGTCACACTACATGGAAACTGCAGACAATTTACTTACTTTTGATTTTAAAGTTTTCCTGCTGTGTCAGTGTAAATTTTCAAATGCCTTCTCACTTTTGATTGATTTGTTCTAGGGGTCAATCTGTAGGCATGAACAGGGAAATAGAAATCTCACCCTTTCCTGAAACCTGAGGCTTAGTGCATTTAACATGGATGGGTTTGTGAAGAGCAGGTCCTGCTTAACCAACCTGATCTCCTAAGATTAGGTGAACCACCTGGTGGATGAGGGAAGGCTGTTGATGTAGTCTACCTAGACTTCAGCGAAGCCTTTGACACTGTCTCCCACAGCACTGTCTTGGAGAAACTGACAGCCCGTGGCTTGGACAGATATGCTCTTTGCTGGGTAAAGAGCTGGCTGGAGGACCGGGCCCGGAGAGTGGTGGTGAATGGAGTTAAATGCAGCTGGAGACTGGTCACGAATGGTGTTCTTCAGGGGTCAGTACTGGGGTCTGTCCTGTTCAGTATCTTTATTGATGACCTGGATGAGGGGATTGAGTGCACCCTCGATAAGCTTGCAGGTGACACCAAGCTGAGAGGAAGTGCTGATCTGCCTGAGGGTAGGAAGGCCCTACAGAGCAATCTAGATGGCTGCATTGCTGGCCTGAGGCCACTGGGATGAAGTTCAACAAGACCAAGTGCTGGGTCCTGCACTTTGCCCACAATAACCCCAGCCAGCTTCACCCTGGGCCCCTCTCACTGAACTTTTGTCTGAACCGTTGATCCTTGGTGATGGTGTACACTCTTTATCATGTTCTGAACAGTAGTCTGTAGTCTTAGAAGAACTTGTTATGAAAATGATTCACAGTGTCCAGTATTTCCTTGAGGCTTTTCTGAAGCTGAAGACTTACTGTGAAATGTTGTGATCTCTAGAAAAATTTCTGAAAATGAGCTTCATCAGTGGGAATGTATGATGGGGCCAGTCTTAAAGGTAACTCTTCTGAGAATGAAGGAATAGATCCTCCCCTTCCCACCATCAGTGGGATGTTATTGACTCATTTCGTGTTCAGTTTGAATATGAAAGAGCTGATGTAGAGGTTCAAAAACATCTTTCAAAAGTCTTTTGGATTATTAATCCCTAACGCTGTTAAAGCTAATAGGTACTTGATTGTTCCTGATGAGAAGTTGATTTGGAGAACTGTGAGAACTGTGTTTGGCAAGGAAAGAGAAAAAGCTTCATCTGTCATATGCCCAGAAATCCCTGATTCCTGGCTGCTAGGCTTGTGCCTCTGCATATCTCACACTTTAGCCTTTGAGCACATGTACCAGCTGTCTGCAAAGCACATGGGAGGTAGGGCTGGGGATGTGCTGGCCTACTGCAAGGTGTAGCGTGGTGCTTGAGCCAATCCTTATCTGCAGATCCCTTGGCAAAANTAGAATTTAACATCACTTTTTCCAGAAGCTGTGGAGAAAATTACTGACAGTGTGATGCATGTATGATTGGGCTCAGCAGAGGTTCTCAAGTTGCACTATGCAAGCAGCAAAGAATGGGCAGGAGAAATTCTCTAAATGATTTTGCCTTTTGTTTCTCTGGATATTAACAGTGGCCCACTGGGCCCACTTTTAAGTCTCATGCCATTTCTTTTTTTTTTTTGTGAGCATTTTGTGAAACCTGGAGTTGTGAGTAGGTAAGGATCTTAATTTCATTTAAAGTTTAAATATATGTAGCTAGTCTTTTGAGATTGTAAAGAAAAATCTTTATTACAGCATGAAAGGATTCTGTAGCTTCTAAAAGTCAAGGTAGGCAAAGCCTGGAAGTTTTATCCCATTAAACATAGTCGGGACCTTTTTTATTCAGCTTTGCTTTGGATAACCAGTGAATTTTTAATGGTTTTTAGAAGTCAGTTTGAGTCTCGTGCCCCTAGGGGAGCACAGAACTGAACTTCTTTTCTCTCTGGCGCACTTAAATGAGAAGGAGAGTCATTTTTGGGGTTCAGAATGGTTTGTGACAAAGAAGAAGCAGGACTTGCTTCATGCAGCTTACCAAGCTGTCATGCCTTATGGTGCTACATTTAGATTTTGTATTTAAGCTCTGTCAAGGAGGGCTAAGCTGTATGGCAAGCTGTTCTTCACACTGCTATGAAACCTGAACATCCAAAAATCCATGTCCTTCCCACTTCTAGCGTCCCCTGGACCTTTGTATCGCTGAAGTCCATTCAGGAGCCTTCCAGCCTGGATTAGCTTTAATTATGCCTTTAAAAGTGTTTATTCTGGAAGTGCTGTGCTGCTTCTGCCTGCAGCTGGGCTGGTGATATGAGCAGCTGAGTTAACTCCACTGCTCCCCTTGCTTTGCAGGACTCCTCAGCGGGCAGACATCTCCAACCAACACCAAGCTGGAGAAGCTGGATCCACATCAAGTGCTGCAGTTGTGCCTCCGATACCAGGACCATCTTCACCAGTGCGCAGAGGCTGTTGCCTTTGACCAGAATGCTTTGGTGAAGCGCATCAAAGAGGTACTGCCCATTGTGCACCTGCTTAGGGAGGGAGGGCCTGGGCCTCTGCATGTCCCTAGTCCCTAGTGAGCTGTGAGTGCCAGTGCTTGCTGTGAGTGATCTGTAGTTGCTTGAGGCAACCTGCCTCAGAGAAAACACTTTGTTTGAAATGCACAAATTGTTTCTTCAAGGTCCCCTGACTACCTTATTTTAGGTTTTCACGCGGTGTATTTATTGGTTATGCTCTGTGATTCTTGGCTGCAAACATTTTATGTTCCTCTATTATTGCAAGTACTACAAGCAATTGTTTGAGAAGTGAAGAATCAGGATTTTTCAAAGTTTTGTTTCTTATTTAGATCTCCATGCTTAGCATTTTGTTAGGCCTCATAGTTCAGCTCTAAGGAAAGGAGCGCCTAGCATAACTGTGATTGCAGGTAACAGTTCGTTCTTTCTTCAATGGATTTGTAGAGCCATATCTTTGTTTTCAAAGTATCTCTTCTCTGTTCCGTATGGCTGTTAAAGATCTTCCTGTACTGCTGTTCTCGTCACTAAATGATCTCTTGGAAATCACTGATCTGCTTAACTATTCGATAATACTATCGGGAAGGAAACTAATTCCTTGTGTGAGCATCCTGTAATTGAATTGCCCATCTCATTGTGTGTAGCTACTGATGTTGTAAGTAGAATGGCTGACCATTTTTTTTTTTTAAGTTAAGACAGACAGCCATGAGTGGAGATGCTCTTTGAGAGTGGTTTCTCATGTGTTCACAAGACTGGTAAATGTTATAGATGTCAAAAGTCTCTGAGACCAAATACCATTCAGTGTCAAAAGGTAAAACTTTGAACAGGTGGTTAATTTTTATTCATGTACAATAAACAGTGACCTTGATTCTTTATTGCTATATTGGCTTAGAGTTAAGAAGTCCCACATGACAAACTGGATAATAAATTTGATTCATGGGCTGTTTTGAGAAGCTGCTGTCATCATGAAGTTTTAAGTCCAAAATAACGTGGGAGCCATTAAAAAGGCCTTTTTCCTTTGGTGTATCATGATCTGTGGCCAGCTGTTACACAAGATGTAAAGATATTTGCAGATGTTGGTAACTCAGATCACACAATCTCAGAAATGGGATTTAATTGCCAGCCTAATGACAGTGTACAACACTAATCCAGCAGACTGTAATTCTTTTGGCTATTAGAGAGTGACTGTCAACATGATTTAAAGTCGTGGTAGGCTCCACCAATGCAATCTGCATTACTTGGATTTACCTTCTACAGAGAAGTTACAGACTGCCTTTCAAATTACCAATGATGTTACTTTCTTACAGTTTATAACTCTTCTGATGATACGTGATACTGATTTTGTTACTGCATTCTTTATCACAGACTGCTGGAGAAATGGGTGAATCTAACTTGGGAAACTGACAAGTCATGCTTTTGGTTTGTTGGCTTTTTTCTGGGATTTTTTTGGTCATGACACTTAAGTAACTTCAGATGCTTTGAATCCCACTGCCAGATCTGATGGTTTTTTACTGTTAGATAACCTAATAATTTTTAAATGTTTTTCTTGCTTTGGCTGTTCTGCTTGTGTGTTCTGAAGGAGCCGGGTGGGACCCACTCCACTTAAATCATTCTTTCCAAATTGTTTGGACTCTCTTTAGTGCATTAAATTGAACCAATGCTGACAGTTGATGACAGCGAAGGGTGCAGTTGAACTAGAACAGGGTATGTCTCTTGTTACAAGTGTAGACGTAGGAAATCACATTTGTCTGTGACCATTTGTCAGCAATGATTTTGCTTTGCAGTGTAGATAAATTTTTGACCATTGGTAAGGAGTAAAAATGAAAGAGAATAAAAGCATTGTGAAAAGCATAATGTATGCATGAGCTACAGAGTAAACTCTTAAATTCTCTCTTTAGGAGTCATTATTTCCATTTTTTTCTCTGTAACATGGGAAGTGTTGAATTGTTTTTTCCTCTTATAACAGAATTTTCTGGTGAATTATACTCTTAACTTTACTACAAAATATTGAGCTTTAGTCCTTGATTCCTGCCATTTATCTGAGGTCTGTTCAATTGTCAGACTTTAACTGTTTTTATTCAGTGTAGCTGTAGCCCTACTGTACAATGTGCTGTGATCATACAAGCTGCAGCTAGATTTTAGTTTTCCCTCGACAAAATGTCTCAGGGTGAGTATCTTGTGCTTATTATGGGTCTGGAAAAAAGCTTTCCAATTTCTGGTGAAACTCTTAAGTACTGTTGTAAATTTATTGGCCCTTGATAATTCATAATTGACTGCAGTGGTTTGTAAATCAGCATACAATCTACATTAAAATGGCTCTTAATTGAAAAGAAAATAATCTAAGGAAAACAAACCTCGTATGCCAATTGTTACTGTAGATCCAAGCTGACCCATCGGTGTGTTTCTTTGCTTTGGGGACCAAAACAGCCTAGTGTTGGTCTGCATCTCATTTCCTGGGTTAGCTAGTTTGCAGAATGTTGGCTAGAGCTCTGAAACGTAGAACCTGTGTGCTTTCCAGGTTGTTCTTTTTCAAATGATACCTACCCAAGCATTTCCTTGGGGAAAGAATTGAAGACATGATTGAAAGCAATTGACTCAACTGCTCATCTGCCCATCTTCAGCAGTTAACCATTAAGTGCTGGTGCCTGAACTGTCTGGTTTCAGAACGGTTTGAATATATCACGATGGGCTTTGTCTTTATTCAGAAGTGAAAAAGTATTTGCATCTTAGGATAAAATAACCACTATGCATTAAATATTATGTTTCATATTAAGTTTTGGCAACTGCCTCACAATCTGTTGCAATACTGCATTAATTCCAGAACCATTGAAATACTGAGAATTCCTTCTAATTTTTTTTCCCTGTAGTGATTTGAAGAACAACAGAACAGCAGATTGGGACTTATACATGTGTTAATTCAGGGTTATGGCATCTGACAAAATTTGTCAATTCTGGGGAAAAAAAGCCATTTTGTAGTTTTTTTTCTGGGCAGCATATCTACTCTTCAGTATTTTGTAGGATGAATATCCTTAGCATGTCAGATTGATCACTGCGTTACTGACTTCTGGGGCAGATTGTTCAGGTGGGACTGGAAATGGAATCTTACTTGTCTGCTGGTGATGTTGAACTTGTGTGGACTCAACTTATGCAGAACATGATGATTCAGGCAAAAAGTCCCCACTGTAGCCAGGAGGTTCTGATGCATCCCACTTCTGCCATGGCAATGCTGTAGGCCTGTGTTAGAACTACTACAAAACTTAGAGCAACTCCAGCTACTTGTAGGCTTGAGATGAGTGTATGCTTCCTTCACCAGGAGTCTGCTTCAGTTTTGTGATCTGTAAAATGGGAGACTTCTGCCAAGATCAGTTTGGAGGTGGATATTGACCAGCGCTAAATGCTAGGTGTTCCTGAAGGAAGAAAACAAGTGAAGCAAGGAGAGTGATTACTTGCAGAGAGTATTTGATCTGGATGGCAGGGAGAGAATCTGTTAAGTCATTCGATAGGGAATAACAGGGATTGAGGAATATATAATAAGATAAGTAAATGCTGGGGAACAGCTTAATGTTGAGAAAGGCGTCATGATTTGGTATACTCAAAACTTTTTGGTTTCAGTGTCTTAAAGAGGATTTTCTGTGTGCTAGTTGCTAAGCTTGTTAAAGATGACATCCATTTTTGACTATCCAAAACTTGTCATATTTGAAAATTTAAGCTGAACTTCTTTCTGTGAAAGCAAAATGGAAACTAAAAGGCCATCTAAGTTCCTTTCAAAGATACTTTGAAATAAAAACACCGTTGGCATTTATTATTAGACTGCTTGTACCCCCTTTGCCAATATACTGCTTGAAGGTATCCTGTGTGTCCTTAAAGGCAAGTGTAGTTGCATGATAAAGTGTGCATGAAACGTATTTGAAGCTGGATTGCTAGGAGGGTTCTTACACTTTCCCCTAAGAGCAAGTACTGATGTGTTGTATCTGTAGCTCTACTGCTGTAGGAATTGGAGACTGATAAAGCATTGCATGGCAGGGAACTAGGTTGAAGCAGTGCAGTGTGCCATTAACCACAGCAGCAACAGGACCTGGGATGTGTGCCTGCTGCATTTGCATGTGACTTGTTCCTCATACTTAGCAGAAGTACCTTGTCTGAGCAGGACATGAACCCTGCAGTGCTCCATCACAATTGATGAGCGTCTCTTAAGGGGATGGACTGAAATGTTGGGACAGTTTGGTGGGAGGTAGTTTTTGTTTGCTTTTTGTCCTTGCTTTGGGCGCTGTTTCTTCAGCATTCTCCTGAGTGCGAGATATTTGCTGTTACTGGCTGTAGTTATGGTTTCCATGTAGGTATCAACTCAATTTCCAAAACCAAAGCCTGTTTTCAGCAGATATGCTTTGAGAATGACACCTCACTAAAGTGATTTACATCAACAAAACGTGAATGACCTCAGCAAGTCCAAAGGTCCAAGACCTTTTCTTAAAGGTCCCTGTGCTCATATGACTCTGAACGTGAGTTACCCCTCATCCCATTTAAGGGAAAGACTCAGAAGACTGAAAGCAAGTGAGTTAAATGAAGCATGGCAAAAGTGAAAGTGGAGATGTTTACTCTTGACAGAACACACAGTGGGGTTTTGGTTGATGGCAAGTTGAATCTGAATAGCCAAGAAGTCCAACTGTACTGTGGGTTGCATCAGGCCCAGCACTGCCAGCCAGGTGAGAGGAGGGATTGTCCCACTCTGCTTTGCCTGGTGCAGCCTCACCTTGAGCACTGTGTGCAGGTTTGGGTGCCACAACATAAAGTACATAAAGCTACTACAGGGCTTCTAAAGGAGGGCTGTGAAGATGATGAAGAGTCTGAAGACAGGATGTGTAAGGAGCAGCTGAGGTCCCTTGGTTTGCTCAGCCCAGAGCAGAGGAGCTGAGGGGAGGCCTCATGGCAGCTGCAGCTCCTCACAGGGAGTAGCAGGGCAGTGCTGAGCTCTGCTCTGTGTGACAGCAACAGGGCCCAAGGGAATGGCATGGAGCTGTGTCAGGGGAGGGGCAGCTGGGGGTTAGGGACAGGTTCTGCACCAGAGAGTGACTGGGCTCTGGAACAGACTGCCCAGGGCAGTCGTCATGGGCCCAAGCTGCCAGCGTTCAAAGAGTATTTGGACAAAACTCTCAGACATAGGATTTGGATTTTGGGTGATCATGTGTGGAGCCAGGAGTTGGACTTGGTGATCTTTGTGTGTCCTTTTCATCTCAGGATATTCTAGGACTCTGTACTACAAAGACTTCCCGGATGATGTCTTGTTAACTTTCAAGCAGAATTGAGCCTTCTGGTTCACAGATTTAAGCAGTGGCCAAAATCCAGGGAAAAAAGGGTAAGAGTTCCTTGGGATATGATGTTCCTGAAATGTGGACCTGGTTGAAATGTCACTTGTATTTTCAGGGGGGTTTAATGCCATGCTGCTATGATTTTTGTAAAAGCTGTTGTAGGGAACGCAGTGTTTTGTGAAGAAACCAGTACATTAAATACAATCTTTGGCATCCAGAAATTATGAGATTGAAGTCTGTGACAGTCTATCAGGCTCTATTCTTCTCCCTTCTCATTTGATGAAGTGTTATTTATAAACACTGGAATTTTAATGGAACAGACACCATCATGCAGAACTGTGCAGCACTGTTAAGATGGAAACCTTCATGCCCTTTAGCTGATCTTGCTTTTCTTTCTCTAGCCTAATGCACTTTTACTTAGAATTCTCCAATGGTCTGATGATGTCCTAACCTGCCAACAGCAAAATGGGAAATCGCTTTTGAAAAAGCTTTGCAGTAGTTATTTCAGTACATAGACCAAACATCTTGCTGTGTGTGCCTCAGGTAGATGGCCACTGCTGTGTTGTATGTGAACTTTATGAAGTGATTGAGTGGCTATGACGTTGAAATCTGTTGTGTTAACGTACGCAGCTTCATTTATTTCATGAAACAGACCAGTCCTGAATTCCCAGAATGTATATATGAAATCATTTCCATCATGTTCCTTTCTCTTGTGCTTTGCTTTCTTGTGGCTGTTTGGGAAAAGCTGTAAACTGAAATCCTTGCCACCTTGGTTAGTTTGAACTTAACCAAGCATCTTGCAGACAGACAGATTTGTGTTACTATAAAAAATGCAGTGCTTTAAGAGTCTGGCAGTGAAGATCAGAAATCTGATGTGCTAAGTCCCATATTGATGCTTTCATCAGTTTTAGTGCCTGGAGTTTGGGATTATAGAGTACCAAAAGGAGTAAAATGCAGTTTCTTCTCACACCTTGCTTAAACAAGAAAATTGGGTTTCTTATTTGAGCCTTATTTCCCCAGGTAGGAAAACAAAAAACACTGCAGAGCTTCAAATAGGAAGAGGTATTGAAGTTCATTCCAGAGTTAGTCTTGAATACTGAACTTGTGCATGGAACAGATTCGTGAGAGGAAGAATGCAAATCTCAGCCTGGGGGTGTATCATGCAAGGTATTCCCATGAGACAATCTCATTTGGCAGCATGAGGCAGCTATTTCAACAAAACAGAGTTCATAGTACAGCAGGAGGGATATAAGGATGCCTGGGGACTGGAGAACCTCTGGGAAGAAACTGGAAACGCTTTACTTGGCTTAGTAAAGTGAACACCAAAAATAGTACCATTTCTTTTTCTAATTAAGTTTGGATTTAATTTAGGCTGAAGATGCTTTACTCCCTCCCTGCTGGATTCTCTTGGATACAGAAAGAGTCCCTTTACAGACTGGTTTTAACAATTACTTCCTGTTTCAGTGTGCATTGAAACTTTTAAGGTGTCAACCCTACCCCTGAGTGAGAATGGTATGTTGTATCTTTTTTTCTGGAGTGCTAGCTAACAAACAGTTCAGCAATTTGATGTTCATCACAGACAGGTTAGCCAGTAGCACCTGCAAATATTTGGAGTTGTACTGTTGACTTAAAGATGCTAGGTGGTAGGTTGGTGGAGCAGCCCTGTAATTAACATTCTGATCTGCAAAAGAGACTTCATGTTGGAAATATTACAAAGTCTTAGTGCAGGTGATCTGTCCATCTTGCTTTATGTGAGGGGTAGGGTTTCCTTTGTGCCTGTTTGCCATTGGGGCATGAATGTTTCTGTATGAGAAGACTATTAGCTATTATTTCAACACTACTCTAGAGATAAGAAACACAGTGTTTATTAGTAATTAATTCTTGTAGGCATTGTTCCTGACTGGATGCTTTATCAACCTCTGCAACCCTATTTAAAATACTGATTTATACTATAGCAGAATATCCTGTAATCAAGTGTATGAACTATGCCAAATTGTGGCATAGCGGACAAGAAATAAGATTTCTTTACCAAAAGGGGCAGTAATCTATCTGAGGAGCAATTGCTGGGACTAGCAAATTGTCCAAAAGATGAAAGATCAGATGAATTTCAGCTGAAGAAGATACTCAGGTATTTGTACAGCAAATCAACATAGCAGCAGTATATGGTAAGGAATTTTAGAGTCAAAATTTTAAGGTCAGAAAGGATTCTTGGGTTGTAAACTTTCCTTTTGCGTAACCCAGTCCATGAAATTTAATTACTGATTATGCCCCAGTCACACTACATGGAAACTGCAGACAATTTACTTACTTTTGATTTTAAAGTTTTCCTGCTGTGTCAGTGTAAATTTTCAAATGCCTTCTCACTTTTGATTGATTTGTTCTAGGGGTCAATCTGTAGGCATGAACAGGGAAATAGAAATCTCACCCTTTCCTGAAACCTGAGGCTTAGTGCATTTAACATGGATGGGTTTGTGAAGAGCAGGTCCTGCTTAACCAACCTGATCTCCTAAGATTAGGTGAACCACCTGGTGGATGAGGGAAGGCTGTTGATGTAGTCTACCTAGACTTCAGCGAAGCCTTTGACACTGTCTCCCACAGCACTGTCTTGGAGAAACTGACAGCCCGTGGCTTGGACAGATATGCTCTTTGCTGGGTAAAGAGCTGGCTGGAGGACCGGGCCCGGAGAGTGGTGGTGAATGGAGTTAAATGCAGCTGGAGACTGGTCACGAATGGTGTTCTTCAGGGGTCAGTACTGGGGTCTGTCCTGTTCAGTATCTTTATTGATGACCTGGATGAGGGGATTGAGTGCACCCTCGATAAGCTTGCAGGTGACACCAAGCTGAGAGGAAGTGCTGATCTGCCTGAGGGTAGGAAGGCCCTACAGAGCAATCTAGATGGCTGCATTGCTGGCCTGAGGCCACTGGGATGAAGTTCAACAAGACCAAGTGCTGGGTCCTGCACTTTGCCCACAATAACCCCAGCCAGCTTCACCCTGGGCCCCTCTCACTGAACTTTTGTCTGAACCGTTGATCCTTGGTGATGGTGTACACTCTTTATCATGTTCTGAACAGTAGTCTGTAGTCTTAGAAGAACTTGTTATGAAAATGATTCACAGTGTCCAGTATTTCCTTGAGGCTTTTCTGAAGCTGAAGACTTACTGTGAAATGTTGTGATCTCTAGAAAAATTTCTGAAAATGAGCTTCATCAGTGGGAATGTATGATGGGGCCAGTCTTAAAGGTAACTCTTCTGAGAATGAAGGAATAGATCCTCCCCTTCCCACCATCAGTGGGATGTTATTGACTCATTTCGTGTTCAGTTTGAATATGAAAGAGCTGATGTAGAGGTTCAAAAACATCTTTCAAAAGTCTTTTGGATTATTAATCCCTAACGCTGTTAAAGCTAATAGGTACTTGATTGTTCCTGATGAGAAGTTGATTTGGAGAACTGTGAGAACTGTGTTTGGCAAGGAAAGAGAAAAAGCTTCATCTGTCATATGCCCAGAAATCCCTGATTCCTGGCTGCTAGGCTTGTGCCTCTGCATATCTCACACTTTAGCCTTTGAGCACATGTACCAGCTGTCTGCAAAGCACATGGGAGGTAGGGCTGGGGATGTGCTGGCCTACTGCAAGGTGTAGCGTGGTGCTTGAGCCAATCCTTATCTGCAGATCCCTTGGCAAAAAAAAAAAAAACAAAACAAAAAAAAAACAAAACAGCAACAAAACCAAACACTTTACAAGCTGCAGGAAATGGTTAAAACTCAGCTCCATTGCATTCTCTAATAACAGAATTGGGAGCTTTTTCTTAGCGTTTCTAGAAGAGAATACTGCTTTTCTGCTTGTGTATCTAATTAAATATGGCAAAGATTGGCATCCCCTTTTGGATAATTTTTAAAGACTTTCCATAGTACATGTGGAAAAGAGGAGCTACAGCTATTGTGTCCCAAGTGTGGAGCTGCAAATAATACCATTAGGTCAGGTGGCTTGAAAATGTAACTGACTATGTCAACTGTACTTTAGATAGCACTTCTTATTTCTAAAATGACAGTATTGGTTTTTGAGAAATGTCTCATTAACGATACCAGTCATCTTTCAAACTGAAGCTTGTTCTCTATAGGAAAAACAACTTGCTTCTAACTAATCATTCTGATATACTGAAAATACAGAACTGAGATTTATAATAAAATAAGACAATAATGGTAAATAACATTTGCAAGTACTTGTAGCTTGTCATTTAATATACTAGCTCTGGCTGGATGTAGCAATCTCTTGAGTGAGTAGTAAGACACCAGTGTGAAATGAGGAAATTGAATGCTGTGTTTTGTAGAAGAATTACTACGATGCCTGAAATAAGAGTTGTGCAAGTTATCACTTAAGCAACGAATCAGTCTGTAACAGATACAGATTTTTCTTTTCTCTAGGAACAGCTAATTAAACGCAGACTAGGACCTGGATCCATGCTAAGGATGCTGTGGAGCTCCTCAGTGCTGAGGCCTGTGGAGCTTGCAGAGCAGCCTGAGCCAGAGGCAGGAGGCCCCTGATGGGAGGCGGTGGGGTTGGGGTTGGCTGCAGGGCTGTCCTCCTGCAGTACTGGCATCCCAGTGGACCTGCTGTTGGTGGATCTCTGGGCTGTACAGGACTGTGACTGTGGTGATGAGCCCCCTCACATAATGAAGCACTGTGAGGTCTTTGAGGCAAAGCTGTAGTACCCTTAACAGGACTACCACATTGTGTGTGTTCATATGCAAGAAGCCCACAACAGTGCTCTCTACTGCAAGCAAGCACCTCCCACCACTTGTTGCTGTAGATCCTGTCAATCTCTCATTGGAGCCAGTGGAGCAAGAGTTTGAGATCAAGTTCTGGATGTTGTTGGTAAAAGGCAGCCCAGACCTCAAGTGGGAAGTTGTGCTCCAGAGCCAGGAGCGCTGGCTCTGCAGGCCATAACCTAAGTGTTTTCCAGCTGCAGATCAGAACACTCAATCATTCCAGTGTCGGATGGTCTTTATCTTGTGCCTGTATATGGCACCACTCAGCTGCTTCTTTGCCTACCAGAATGTACAACTGTAGCAAAGCTGTTGGAGACGGGATCATGAAGGCAGTATGGTCTTGACTGTGGCCCACAGACAGGGCAAGTCTAGTCTGATGCCACCTCCAGGGCCCTGAGCTGTGCTGGGCTTTTTTGCCTGTTGTGGTTTGGATGCAATACAAATGCTTTCCTATGCAACCTACTGTAGGTAACCTGCTTTAGGATGGGATTGGACTAGATGATCTCCAGAGATCTCTTCCAACCCCTGTGATTCTGTGACTTTTTTTATAGCAATGGTTAGCAGTAGCAGCCACAGCTCATGTCTGGAGTCAGACAGATAGCAGAAGGGTGCTGGTAGCTCTCAAGTGGAGACGGCTTGAGCTGGAATGTGGGCTGTGCAGGTCAGCATGCGGGGCAGCAGCAGACTTATCCTGTACAATGGCACAACAGGCAAGAAAGGGCTTGCATGAAGGTGGAAAAGCTCATTTCAAGAATGAACCTTCTGATTCTTTTCAATTCCAAATTCTTTTCCATTTTGGGAGGAAACTCAAGGCCTCCCACAACAGGTAGTATATACATCTGTAACATCAAGGTCTGTGGTGTATCTGCAGTAGTGCTAAGAGACCTGTTACATATTTAGCTGTAGAAGATTTGTTGAAGTAAGTGGATTTCTGTGGCGGTGCTCACTGGATCGTGGTGTTTTTGTTAATGTTACAAAAATTTGGTGTTAGAGACAGTTAAATGGCAACTCTTCATTCTCTAACTTGACTGTGATCTGCGCAGTACACATTCTGAGTAACTCCTTAGCAGCTGTTTACAGCAGTGGCAAATTACAAAAGGAGCAGAAGGAACATTCTGGTATGTCAGATGAGGTTTAAGCAAAACTTAAACACAAGTTTGTAGTTGTTGACCTGTCAGTGGTGCAGAGGAGGAGTCATGAGAACTGTGCTCATGGTTGGTCGTGAAGGGAAGGATGTGGGATCCTTAGCTGGGAGCCTTTGTTGTCTGCCTTGGCAAAGATGCGGCCCACTAGGTTCATTGCTTATCAGTGTGGGAGAATCAGAGTGTGTTCCCAGTATCAGACAGTTGTCACAGTTTACTGTGTGTCGATAGTTTACAGGCTGGTTTGGCCTGGTTCTGTGACTAGTGGGGCGGAGGGATTTCGCAAAATCCGCGCCTCCAGAAGAGGGAAACAGGGGACCCCAAAATAATTAGAAAAAAAGTGGCAACGATCTGAGGAGAAACAAATTAATTTACTAAATATGGTATCGGAATGGAAGATAACACACTATAATATAATACAATGTAATTAGAATTGAAGGTAATAAATCAAATATAATGAGAGGGAGAGATTGTCCAAAAGCTGGATAGGCCTCACCATAATGCTGAGGTGAGATGCGCAGTCCGGTTGTGCAGCAGGGAGAGAGTCTGATGAAGAAGAGCCAGGTCAGATGACCTACCAAGGCCTTATATCTGTTCCCCTGAGCAGAATGATAACAGCACAGCAAACAGTCCTCTGGGGAATGTAGTTCTTCTCTTCTGGGACAGCTACCCAGAACGCTTCAACTCCCAGTGCACTACATGATGTTATGATGTGGAATACTGATAACCAAAAATCATAAAACCATGACTCTGTGCTAACTTTGCGTGACGTTATCAAAAAGGAGGGTGGAAGAAAAGCCATACATTGAGTGCATTTCTTTTCAGCCAGCACAGACAAACTGTCTTCAGCTTTTTAAGTGCACTGACTGAGAAGCATTTTCACACCAGTGCATTGTGACTAATGTTCCATGAAGTCATGTTCATGCCTGTCATTTTCAGGTATGGTTGTGCAGCTGCAGGAAGGCGTTCATTTCAGCCCCATCAGGCACCTCAATACAAAAGGAAAAGCCACTTGTGCAGGGAGCAAGGCTCTAGCAAGAGAAACTTCTGCAACAAGGATCATGCCCCAGTTACCATTTCAGTCACTGGGCTAACAAGATGGGACCACAGTTTCCCAAAGCTCAGAAAACTTAATATCTGTAACAGGGTCAGTATGAAACAACGCTAGGTAAGAGGTGCACATAGGGCATGGTTTTGTTCTCAGCATCATCTCTGAAAAAGGACTGATTAGTGCCCGGTGCAGTCTTTTGTGTGCTTAAGTTCATATCTTTATTCTGCTCAGCAGTGTGGGACAAGAAGAATTCTAAAATAAATGCAAGAATTTGTGGTGTGCAAGATGTCTGAAAGTACCCTCAGCTGGCTCTTGTTCCAGCAGTGTGCTGCAAACAGGCCTGTGTAGCACAGTCTCTAAGCCCTTCCTGGCCACAGTGTGAATGGTGCCCCTCTAGGGGGAGCTGCAGTGGAGCCTCTGACTGGAGGAGCATCCATCTCCAGTGATGTTGGAAGTGATTATGGGTCTGTTTTCATTTGAAGGAAAAACACAGTAGATAGCATTTCAAATTTAAGATGTGAGGCTTAGATGTAAATGACTGTGTTGCTGCAACTGTCCTTGGATGAGTCATGGGTTTAGGATTTGGATCTGTGTATGTTACAAAGTGTCACTGGCTGTGCAAAAATTATGTAGCATGCATATTAGACTGCTGTGAGCCACTGGCCCTGGAGCATCTTGCTGGCCTTCCCAGAGCACTGCTGAGCCTGGGGCGGGCAAAGGAGATGGGGACCTGGGCCCCTGTCAGACTTGCAGCAGGGCCTCGGGTCTGGGCCATGGGAGATGGGGGTGTGCTTGGAGAAGGCAATTCCTTCACCTTGCCCCTTGGATATGTCTTGGAGAGTGTGGACTGAGAATAGGCTCCTGCCTCAGCTACCTCTCTCCAGGTGCTTTTTATTGCTTCCATATAGAATTAAGGAGATGGGAAGCAGCACTGTGTGCATGAGAGAGGTGACAGCACAAGGTCTGGCCCTGGAGGGAGCCTGCTTCCAGCAGGAGGCACCAAGAATGCTGATGTGTTTTTGTGCCTGCCTCAAGAAGGGCTGCAAAGAGCCACTGGCATTTATAGATGCAGGAGTTAGCGCACACATTTTTTTCTTTTACTATTTAAAAAGACCAAGTTCAGCCTGGGTATAACTTAGCCTTTTCTCATGATTACTCAACTTCAGACTTTCTTGCAGTGTCACAGGCTTTGCAGTTGCCATGGCCTCTCACAGCAGATGAACTGTAATGCTAGGTGTGGGGAAACCATAGGAAATGCTCACTTCCAGCCTTTCTCTATTTTGTGAGGCAGCTCTTATAGCACTACTGTGAACATGTCCAGAAGTAGCTTGGAAGGCTACTCTGCTTTTCTTTTTCTGGTTCCCCCTCCGTCCCAGCTTCTCTCCATGCTCCCCTCTGCAAGTGGACATTGCTGGGATTTACATGAGGAGCCTAAAAGTCACTAAATGAAATTCCTGGAGGTGAGAAAGGGGGCCTTGTTATTCCAGAGCTGGATGGATGCCTGCTTTGCCCTTGCATAGAGGAACCTGCCTGGAGAGGAAGGCTTTGAAGCAAGGGAGGTTTCTGCTCCTATCCCCGTGCTGCTGTTCAGCTGGCTGCTGCTCCGCGCTAGCTGCTGCTTCACATTGGCTCTTGTTAGGTAGGACATTTTTAGGTACTGGATTGGATTTGCTTCCATCCTGTGCAGACCTGCTGGTGGTCTGCTTTTACACGCTCCGATTTACAGAGCTAGTGCCAAGCTACTAAATTATTAAGCTAGGGTTTTAATAGAAACCCCTATGTAGGCTTAAATTGTTTCCACTCCATTTGGAGTTTCCTGCACTGCTGGGTTTATGTTTTTCCATGCATGGAAGTGTGGAGGGAGGAATTCACAGGAAGGCACAAAGGCAAGGAGGAAGAATTCAGCCTGAGAACACTAGAAAACATAGAAGAAATAAAAGGTTAATTGGTGCTGTATCCAGCTCTGATGGAGGTGATAGAAAAAAAAGTCTTCCTAATCCCCATGACAGTTTAGCAGAAACTTGTCTGTTTGCTTTTAGTGCTGTTTGTAGCTTTGGTTCCTCAATAAAACAGTTTTTCGCCTGACTATTTTTGTCTTGACTCCTTCCCCAGGGCCTGAGAGCAATGTTTGTCAGCAGTGCAGCTCACTCTCCAGCCCTGCGCTGCTCCCTGAGCCTCTTCCCCTTGCTGCTAATTTCCCCTTGCATCCCCAAATTACTGCTGGGTCACAGTTACACCTACTGATTAAATGCTGTCCAAGACAGCAGTGGGATTTTTAATAGTACTGCACTGATAACATTTTTGTCTGTGCTGAGAGCTCTTCCTCTTCTCTTGATTCTGAGATGGATGCCTGCAGCATAGCAGCTGTGGGGCGAGTGGGGTTGCTGAACACAGCTACAGCAAGATGAAGTAGCTGAGTTTTCAGTGTGCTTTTAGAGAATGGAATAGATGTGTTACGTACCAGGCTCTCTGAATGAGAGATTTATGTGTGGCATATCTCACTGAGTGGTGAACACCTTAAACAGCCTGAGTTGGCTGGTGTGCGTGTGGTGTGGTGCTAGCAGCTGAATCCTCCTTGGAGCTTACAATCTAGCTGTAGGGAAAGTTGAGCTGTGAATTACAAAAGCTACCTCCATAGTTCAATGGCAGGAATAGCACTGCAGTTCCTGTCATTGTAGTAATGCTCTGGCTGTGTTTAGGTACTTACCGTACTTAATTGCATAGCTGATTTACCTAATGTCTCTCCTGGGGTCATTCATAACACTTTTATTTTTAGGATTCGGGGAAATTAGGGACACTACTAATCTGTTGTGGTTCTTTCTCAAGACAGGAGTTTTCCAGCTGATGATGGCAATAACAGCAGTGGCTCAGTCATAGAGCAACCTGCTGAAGCCAATGATGTTACTGCTGGCAAATAAAGAAAGCTTAATGCTTGAAAGTGAGCAAGTTCTACTGAAAATACACAGGTGTGGGCAGAGGCCATGATTTCCCTGTGTTTGGATATCATGCATGATCCAGTGCATCCAATAATCGATGTATAGGTGGTTGCATGTCCTCTGTGTACAACTGTAATTTATCCCATTTCATGGCAAACTGGCTGAGCACCAGTAGAGGAGCTCCTGTACTGGGCCGGTAGATCCAGCAGGGTGTCTGACACCCTTGCAGGGGAGGTGGTGTGCTGCAAGGACTGTGTAACAGCTGGCCTAACATGGCTGGCTCCTCTGCTTGTTTTTAAACAGATGGACCTCTCAGTGGAAACTCTTTACAGCTTCATGCAGGAGCGCCAGAAGAAGTATGCCAAGTATGCAGAGCAGATCCAGAAGGTCAACGAGATGTCTGCCATCCTCCGCCGCATTCAGATGGGCATCGACCAGACTGTCCCGCTGATGGAGAGGCTGAACAGCATGCTGCCTGAGAGTGAGCAGCTGGAGCCCTTCAGTATGAAACCAGACCGGGAGATAAAGTCCTAGCTGCTCCAGCTCCCTCCACCTCCTGCACCCCAGTGCTTGGCACAGGCGTGCCTCCGGACTGGCTGATGTTGGGAGTGGACAGCTGTATTGTTTGACTTTCTGCTAGGGCACCAGAGGAGGAACAGCCCCAGCTGCCAGGGCTGTGCAGCCAGGAATCCAGGAGCTCCCCTGGCCTCATTGTTTGGAGAGGAACACTTAACTGTGCTTTCATCTCCCTCCACCTGCCCTGCTCCCTCCTCTTCTGCTGCCACCACCTGTGCTGAGACATTTGTTTCATTGCTGTAACTAGATGTGGGTTTGCAGAGGAGTTCTTTCATCTGTTCTTTTTACTACAAGAATTCAATGGGATATGGGGTGCGACAAACCCTCTAACATGCTTTCTGTGCTGCTAGGGTTTAGAGAATTAGATGGCTGGCGAGTGTTTTTGAGATCCTCTGCCCTTGGAAATATGTATGTTTTATAGGTGAAAGTGTGGGAGCCAGGAACTGGCTTATTAAAATCTGCCTATTATTATAATTAATATAGCTTGCATGGCAGGGTTTTGGCATGTCCTTTCTTGAGGCTCTTTGTTTTTATGGGCTCACTCATTTATGAGGCTGTAAAGGAATAACTGTTCCAGATATGTCTGTTTTTGCTGAGCAGCCTTAATGTTCCTCTCCCCTTGCCCTAGCAGTGTCCTGTGCCCTAGCTGATGGCTGTTCACATCCCTTACTTTGCACTGCGATTCTAACAGACACCAGTACCTGCCTGTTTATTTGGCACCCCAAAGTTGGACACAAGGGATCTGATCTTGTGTATTTTATTTATTGGGATACACCAGTTATCTTGGTGCTCTTTTATACCAGAGGGATGCAGTTGGAGGGGAGATTTGAAAAGTCCTTCAGACTGCGTGCTGGCTGAGCTGCCGTCATGCTGAGAGCTTGCCTGAGCGTGGTGTTTTATGACTGAAACCACACGGCCCTTTGGGATCATGCCCCACAAACTGCTCCAAAGGCAACAGGATGTTCCTGCGTTCCTGTGAACTGAGCCCCAGCTGGATGGTCGGCAGCCTTCTCGTGGGGCCGAGGCACTGCTCTGGGACTTGGGGGACTGCAGACTGCCGGCTCTGCTACTGGGCTGCTGCCACAGGCTTTGGTTTCTCCCCATATAAAATGGGATATTTTACACACAGCTGTGAAATATTTACACATCTAGAAATGGTGTTCAAACAGCCTCCACTGCAATTGCACAGCAGCTCTTATCCAAGCAGAAAGAGCATAAAAGCAGAAGCAAGGAGCCCTGGGCTTGCTGGGCCAGTGGCAGGTTTGTGTTAATTACAGACCTCCCAGAATGCTGTTGCTGGTGAGGAGGCTGAACTTGAATGGTTGTTTTATTTCAGAGATGGTCATCCCAGACTTTGGGAGAGTCCCTGCTGCAACCTGTCTGTCACTACAGGCTTTGGGACTTCCTGGAATAGCTCTTAGCATATGGGTGTACCTGATCAGCAGAAGATTGACTCCAAACATTTGGGTGTGAAAGCATCATAGGTTTTTGATAGTGTAAATGGCTCCTGCAGGCAGGGAGCAATAGGCTGTTAGTTTTGCTTCATTACCAGAGGCCACATAGCCCAGAGTGACTTTTTGTAATGCATAGTGCAGCCAGCACAGGTCTGTGTTTGAAACACGATTGTGGGGCCTGCTGAGCATTGCTGAGAATGGAGTCCCATAGCAGTGAGGCCCTCTGGATGGTGCCCGCTGAAGAGCAGTTGGCAAAGAGGTAAACAGAACATTCTCTGGGAAGGGCAGCAGTGAGCCCATTTCTTTACTGTTCTCACTGCAGAGTTGGAACGTAGTTGTGCATACGGAGTATAACAATGCGAAGAGCAGACTCCCACCTATGCTCTTGTGTTTTGCAGTATTTTACACTTGGTTTGTTTAAAAAAAAAAAAAAAAAAAAAAAAAAAAGTTGATGCTTACAGGAGACTGAGCAACCTGTGACAGCCTGCTTCCCATGGTCATGCCAAGAGTATCCTTACCATCCTTCCTGGAGATGTTCTCTGCCTCCTGCCACCAGACATGGTCCAGTAGTCAGTAACTTGAAATAGCTGCGCAAGCGTTTTGTCTTCCTTGTCCAGACCAAGCTGCTTGGAAGCACAAAAAGTGTAGCGTTCAGCTGCTGTCTCCATCCAGTGTGAGGGTCCCTGTGCCCTGGAGCGCAGGCAGCTTAGGCCAGGAGTAGATCTAGATACCAGATCTGGCAGCAGGGGCAAGATTGTGGATGCTCTCTCATCAGTAAAGCTTTGGACATTTTCCTTGCACTGTTAAGCATCAGATCAAAGCATTGCTCCTTGCAGTGCTGATGCAAATGAGAGAATAGTGCTCCTGTCCAGAACGTGCAGGAGCAGGGGCTGCCAATCAGTTTCTTATTTGCCTAGGTATTGGGCTGATAATGGGAGAAAACGTGTATTCCTATGCACTTACTGCCTTTTAAGCTTCTGGGTACGCTGCTGGGCCTCCCAGCTAGCGACTCCTGAACAGCAAGGGTAAGTTGTAACAAATATAATAACTTAACTAGAAGGAAATCAGGGTTGAAATGTCAGCCTCTTCCAAAGAACACAGGTCTATCACTTCCATTCAACAGGTCTCATGCATGTCCTGCAAAATTCCTGTATCTGTTCTTTAACTGTTCTTAAGAGATCGTTTACAGTTCTATTTAAAACATCATCAGTAGCTTTATCACCCATAATTCTTAGACCTCTTGCTGAAGGGAAGCCCTTTTCTGCTGCATGTTGCTGTTGCTTGGCTGCTCTGTGCTTTGCTCCATGTGCTGCTTTTGGATTCATCTTAGGTGTGGGTGATGCTCAAGGTGAGACCTTGCTTTACTCTCTCACTCCATGCAGCAGGGATGTGAAACGTGACTAGAGTTATCTTTCTGCCTGCGTGTTTCCTTTCCCAAGCCAGTCAGTAGTGGAGAAAGCTCAGGCCTCTCTTGTAACTGTACTGCTACTTTTAACGTGAAAGACAGATTGTTAGCAGGATGAACAGAATTATCTGTCGTAGTCCCCTGAAATTTCTGCCCATTTCTGGTTTGCGATGTGAAATGAAACTCGTGTGAGGCAGGTGCAGACAGAGCCTGCTGGTGTGGAACCTGAAAAGCTGGAGAGTGAAGTGAGGCCCTGGGCTGTGTTTCTCCAGGGGCCTGAGCTGCTCCAGTTCCTTTGCTGCCTTGTGTGCTTGTGGCACAAAACGCTGGGGCACGGTACAGTACTGCACTGGAGGAAGAGGTTTCCTTTGTTACTGTTGTCTTTTCTATCATTAAATGCATTATCAGGGTGCTGAAGTACCAACCTATCTGCTAGTCAGTTTCTGTGAAAATCCAGTGAAGGGGGGTAGAAAATTTGTTGTGGTTTTTTTTTTTAATAAATGTATTTTAAATTATATATATTTAAATATATTTAAATATTTAAAAGCTCTGTTCCCTCCTCTAGGCTTTTACGCAGAGCGAGCAGAAATAGGCACATCCACAGGCCCCTTGCCCTATCAGCTGGCATTCCACTGGTATTGTGCAGCAGTGCTGCACCTTCCCTCTGCATCCTGTGCTGCCAGCGTGTGATCTGACTGCGAGCCTTGTGCTCCAGTGCCCCTTGGTCTGTGCGTTATCATCTTCTTCACTGAGTTGCTCTGTATACAGCTGCGTGAGTGCTACATGTTCCAGCTCCAACATTAAAACATTTGGTATTGCTCTTTTCCAAGTGTGTTGTTTCTCCAAGTGCCTTGCTTGTTCTTCACTTACACTGCTTCTTGCCGTGATGGCTGGGGACTGCGCTCAGTCGTACCTCACCTTTCCTGCTCTGTTTGTGCCCCAGAGATGGCCTGGTGATGGTAAGGGGATGTGTGTCCAAGAATTAAACAGCTGGTTTCTTTGGATGCTGTCCCAGCTGGGATTGGCACAGGTATCCAGTTCAAGTAAATGATGTGTACAGTAATGCTGTGCTGTGCCAGTGGTGGGGCTGCAGCTGGGCTGGCTGCCCACCCCTGTGCTGGGCCAGGGAATCACTGAGACTGCTCCTGGCCCTGAGATAGGGCTGCGCATTCTTCCCCAGGGCGGGGGGTGTGGGGTGATGCCATAAGAACATCCCTGGTGTAGTGGGGGCTGCTTCCTGCAGGGAAAGCCATTCTAAGAAATTCAGAAAAGCAGATTTAGCGGAGAATGGGCTAAAGAACCTGCAGCAGAATTCTCCTGTTGTTGAGAAAGCAATGAAGTGATGGTCTTTCCACTCCTGCACCTGGGGAGATGCAAATGCATAGAGATGGTTTTTAAGTGATCTGATGTTCCAGCCAGGTATGGCTGTCTTACTAAAATGTGTATTTAATGAGTTTTGCTGGATCTCAGAGATTTCAGATCTCAGAAGGGCCGCTAACAGCCTTATTAGAATTCAAGAGAATGGCCAGGCCTGCTGTTCTGGGCTCCTGACACACCACCACTTTTTGATAGGAATGATGTAAAGCTTGTGCTGTGAGTCCAAGTGTAAGGAGCAGCTAGCAGATGAACTTGCAGTCAGTAAGAACAGCATCTCACACTGATACTGCATTTCTGCTCTTTGTTATAACCCCCGCTGCCCCATCAAAAGTAAGGCCACCCAAACCTTGTTTTCAGTCCACTCCAGGAATTTAACTGTGATGGTTAAATCAAGAACACAGTGACCTCAGGACCCCTTCACCAGTCGGTGAAACAAAAAAATAAATCTTGAACAGCAAATTCCTGTTGCCTCTTCAGTTCTCACTGGAGTTGGTCTTAAGACTGTCTCTGTGAAGAGCTGTCTGCTGGCAGGGGTGAGAGGGGGGGCTATTTTGTAGGACAGCAAGTTGATGCCATTTTAAGGATACAACCTTGGCATCTGCACTCTGCTGCAGGACTGCACACTACTTTTGTATAAGCAGATCTCCGAAGGAGCAGCAATGGGTATACCCCTCCCTCAGTATTTGAAAGCTGTTCTGAATGTTTCAGGACTGGCAGAATCCATCACAAGCATGAGTGTAGTTCAAGGAAGAAGTATGGGAGGCAAGAAATGTGGTGCATCTAAGGTAAATTGAACAAGCCAAAATACTTGCTCCAGAAAAGCCAGTGCTGCTGTTTTGTGAACAGTGTAATGACATCTGCTGTTGTGTGAGACCACGCAGTTGTATTCTCCAGCATTAAAAATGGCAAGAGAAAGAAAAGTGCCATTACTGCTCTTCAAGGGAGAAGAAGGGGTAAGCAGGAACAGGTGAGAGGCTTAAACTGTGAAATCATTGGTTTGTGAAGAGCAGCCACAGTCCCCTGTTCTGTGCTGTCCATGAACAGGCACAGCTGCAGAGGATGCACACAGTAGGGATGCACCCCGCCAGCCCTGGCTGCTGGCAGCACTCCTGCTGCAGGCAGGTAGCATGTGCTCCACAGCCAGACACACACACAGGCTCCTTCCACAGCTGTTCTATATAAACAGGTACCATTTCTGATTTTATTTCATCATAACATACAGGTAATGCTCATGACACAAGATGAGAAACTCACATCTCTCTGAACCATTTAAACACCTTCCATACACCAAAGAACATTATAATCATGTTGAGCATGTACACATTCCCCCCTCGCACCCTCCGTTTTGCCTTCCACCCTTCTAGAAGCCATTTCCAGCATCGTTCAGGTACAGGATGCTACTGTAGAAGTGAGACAGGGCAGCACCCTAGAACAGGGTGTGGATTTAAGGCTTCCTCCTACAGGCACCTGTCCCCCCAACGCTCTGAGCCTACAGCTTTGATGCCTGCAGTGACTGCAGCACGCTGGAAATCCCAAGGAGCCAGACATCCAAATTTCAGTCCAGCAGAAGGAGTCACCCAACAAAACTCAAGCATACCTATGTGCGTGTGTAGAGAGACAGGGACTCCACACTCAGGTGAGCGTAGGGACACTCACATGAGAACACAAAAACCATAAAAGTACTGTTCCTGCCTGTGGGGATTTATTTGTGCTTACCCCAATTAACTGATTTAAATCAAAGAAAGCCATGGGTCTTCACTGAAATCTGCCTGAGAGGAGCACAACTAAATGGTTTCCATGTATATATACACACGCGCAGTGTGTATATATGCTGGAAACAGTCATAATGTAATTGCTTTCACTTGATATGTAAACACAGCCAAGTGGCAGTATGTTTAACGAGCAGCCCCAGCCTGACCTGCTTCACAGCACAGCGTCGGCTGCCCTTGCCTGCACTGCCCTTCTTCCGGCACTTCACACAACTCACGAACACAGCCTCTGGGTTCAGCTCCTCCTCTCGCTGCCTCTCTGTGTGTCTTCTGCACGATTTAGGATCAAGTTAATCAATGCTGTAGCTTTCAGTGCTATTTTATACAGTCCGCCGTAGGAAACTGTCACATCCTAGCCACAAAACAAAGATGAGATTTTCTCTGCTTTTCAATATAGTAAAACCTGAGATTTGAGTCACAAACTAGCTAAACTTACAGTAAAAAAAAAAACATAATAATAACCCAAGCTGCTGACTTGAATTAGGGCTTCAGTTTGCCGCAGACAATTTTTTTTTAAAGCTGTTGGCCAGGGCTAAGTTTTTGTTACATTTGATTTACAGTTTTCAGCCGCCTGCACTGGAATTGGACAAAACAATACATTTCCCCCCATATCTGCGTTCTGTGGGGCCTCGGGGAAGCCCGAGCTAACACGTGTGCAGCTTCCATCCCAGCACCAGGGGGAGGAAGGAGCTCTGCGCTGCACGTCTGCTCCCACTCCTCGCCCACTGCCAGCTCCGCACAGCACTGCGCACACACAGCAGCAGCTGACATACCGCAAGAATGGCACGCTGCAGGGGAAGCAGCTGGTTCTCTGTCAAAAACAACACAAGGAGGCTGTGCCTCATCTCCCGTGAAACACTTCGCTGGCACTGGGGAAACAGCAACACCTCACGCTAGCACATTCTTCGTTGATGGAGATCAGAAAGCAGAACGCTGGCCCGTGGCAGCGCAGCTAGAAGCAATTGCAGCCAAATCCTGCATCAGCACGCTGGGAAACCAGGACCCTAAGCTGGGACAGAGGACAACAGCCAAAACTGAAGTTCCTTTGGATCTGCAAGCGCAGGAGGTGAGCAGGCTTTCCATTAAAGCTGTCTCTTCTCAAACTCTTGTTTCTTTCACACCACGTTATGAGATGGGACATCAGAGTTCCCCCTTCTGTTTTCCCTGGGCAGCTGAACAGACTTCTCTTTCTCAAATGAAGTCAGCAAACCTGAAACGGGCATCTGCCTCAGAGTCCTCAGTCTGGGTGAGGATGGTGGGGGAGGAAAAAAACCAAAACCATGAATTACTCTCATCCCACATGTAGATTGGAGGTGGGTATGAAAAACAGGCCCGTAAGGTACTGCTCAGCTCAGAACAAAAACTCAGCCCACCGGAGCTTACAAAAAAAAGCTAGAGCCATCTATTAAATTGTCAACTGGCAAGAAGAGGGCTTTGTGGCATTGTACTAGCCACTTCTCTTGCATGTAATCTTAAGTGGTAACCACTCCATTACATCTTAGAAGCCAAACTGTCCCTCTCCCAGAAGCCAGCTTAATAGCAGAAATACAAACGCTGCTAATTTTATGTTTCAAAAGAATGGGGGAAATGGCCACAAATACAGATCATTTGTCTTAAGAATTACTGCTAGGCCAACTGAAACACTTGTGCGTAGACAGCTTTAAAAAAAATCCCACGTGGCTAGTTGTTACTTGTTCACATTGCTTACCAACTGACTACAGGCATCCGGCAGCCATAAAGCCCTAGTTTATTTGTTATGTTTTTGAGGTACTGGTTTCTTCTCTGAAGCAGCTCTCTAGAAAATCACCTAAAGCCTATCCATTAGAACGATAGTTACACCAGTATTTACATTTGTCTGAATTGTCTTTTCAGACCAGCCTTGCTGTAACCAGTCCCTAGTTCCTTTGGAATCACGCCCAGTCTCCGTTCTCCTCAGGTCTCCTTCCAGAGGTTGGCTCAGCGTCAGAGCTAAGGTGCACTGGTGAGGACTTGGGGCTTGAGGAGGGGAGAATAAAACTAGCTTTGATGGGTAGGAGCGTGTTTCAGTGGAACCAGAGAAATGGTCTGATACCAAGGGCGTTTCCTTTCTGAAAACACTGAAAGGATGTGCAATCCATTGCACGTAATTGCTTCCTGTGCCAGGGAAAAATCTTTGAAATGTTCTGCCCTTCTTCAGGATGGGAGAAGAAAACCCTAGTGGTAGGCTCAGTCTCCTCGTGTGGATGATCACTCGTTGCCTTGCTCTATCAGTCTAGTCACTGTGCTCCCACCAAAGCTCCGTGTCTCCTCCCTCCCCCTTCTGCATAGGGTTTGTCCTTTTCAGGCTTGCAGGGACCTGGCGGGGGAGCGCCTCCGCTACAGTCACACTAGTCCACTGCTCCTCAGGACACTTCAATGATTTCCATGCTGCCTGAAAAGCTCGACTGACTGCCCACCTTCCCCAGTTCTTCTCTGGATCTGTTGTCCGATATGATGCTTTCCCCGAACTCCATCTGGCAGCTTCGGCGCTTAAATTGCTTTTCAAAAGAACTCTCCTCGTGCCAGCTCCGCCTGGAGTCTCCGCGGTTGCCCTGCTTCGTCCTCCTGCGCACAGCACAGGCTTGCTCACAGCCCGTGGGCAGCTGGCTGCAGCTGTAGGCAGAGTAGGCAGCACTGTTCCCATAGATGGCGGAGGCAGAGTAGAAATGTGAGGACTCGGCTGCAAAGTACCAGCTGTTGGTAAGGGACGGGGCTGATGTCTGAGGAGCCAAGATGTCCGAGTGCCAGCCTTTGAGGCCCAGCCCTGCCGCAGATTTCGCCAAGTGCTGCTGGCTGGTGGAGAGCCCAAACAAGAAGTTCGTTCGGTAGTTGTCTTCCACGCTCCCACTCCGGTGCAGCGGGTACAGGAGCGCCCGCTGAGTGACTGCACCACTGCTGGATCTCCCCACGTGCTGCCGCTTGCTCTGGCTATCCAGCTGCCAGGCATTCTGGGGCTTCTTTGGAGGGTTTGCTTCCTCTTTATCAGGGCTGGCTTCTGGGGTCTGCTCTGAGACCTCCTGCACAGGGGAGAACTGACACAGCTTGCTGCTTCCCTCTAAAGCTGTCGCATGTTTGTAGTACTCCAGGGTGTCTTCGGAAGAGGTGAAGCCCTGCACCGATGCAGTCACACAGCTGCTAGTGGCAGAGTAGGACACAGATTTGATATCCAACGAAAAGGAGCGCTTCAGCCGGTTACTGTCTTCCACCTTATCTAGGGAGACGTGCAGCCCATTAATGCCCTGTACCAGTGGGCTGTCCTCCAGTGAGGGCAAGTGTGTGCATGGCACACTCCCGGGGTCCGCAGGCTTCGGTTCCACGATCTCTGAGGTAGCAGTGATGCAGAGCTGACTCGTGGCGAGGCTGCTCTGCCCCCCCTCTGGCACCAGCACGTGCTCGCTGCTTTTCTCCAAGTGCAGAAGTTTCAGCTTACTGATGTGTCCAGGCTGACCACTCTGGTTCTTGATTTTTTTCTCAAAGTCCAAAAGCTGGCCCAGAAAGTTGAAGTTGGGAGAAATGGTCGGCCTTTTTTCTTTCACAAATCTGGAAAGGGAAAAACAAATTATTTTAAGAACTTGCTGCTCAGACTTGAAATAACATTCAGAGCAATCATCCTAAGGTTAGCAGCCTAATACTTGTCAGGATGCTTGGCCTGAGGTTCCGACAAGCACGGGTAACTTACGGATGGAAAAAAGGACAGCTCTTACGCAAGATAACCATGGATTCTCTCAACTCTTTTTTATTACCTAAAGGCAGCTAAAGAGGGAGGAAAGAAAGCTTTCAGTTTACCTCTTTATGATGTCTACAGCAAGGTTTGAGGAAATAAATAGTTTATTTTACTGTGCCGTTGCTACCTTTGGTCTCTGACTGAATTTAAGAGCTCCTCAAGTGTTGTGAACAGCACCAAAGCAGAAAGCAGAGCACCTGTCCCCACTATCCAAGTGGCTGGAATCCCTTACTCCTTTCTCCTCTTTCATGCCATTAGTGCTTCCTATCCCGTTTTACCTTTGTCAAGAGATTGCTCTGATCAATGCTGACCTTGTACAGCAAATGCCAGTCATTTCTGCCATACACTGGTATTGACCACTGATACGATCATCAAAAAGGAAAATGAGCAAATGCAGCATTACAAAATCATTCTGCCTGTGTGCAACAGTAAAAGAGTAACAGCATCACCAAATCTACGTTACTGTTATTCTCCAGTCCTGAAGGAAACAGCCTAACTCTCATACATATGCAGTCATGCACTTTGAATATGAACAACCTGCAACACATAACTTCAAAATGTGTTCCTGAGTCAGGACTTCAAATGAATGAAAAACTTTAGTACTGAAGTCACATCGTGTAATTCAGAGTTAAATATGACAGCAGGCTTTGCCTGATCTGTAGCTAGAAAAGTTTATATTTTTACCGGCTGTAAAAGAGAAGGCTGTCCAAATCCCTCCTCTTTTTTTTTTTCCCTTCCTATTCCTGAACAGTGAAGGTAGCAGATGACAAGGGAATTAACAGGGGAAGAGAGCTTGAAGAGCTAAACCTGCTGCAAACACACACATAATGAGGAAATTAAACATTATTAAAGGCAGAAAATCTCTCTGGGGACACGTACAAAAGGTGAGTGTGCGGTTTTTAAAAATGGCATGAGAAAAATTCTAAGGTGTACTCACATGTGTACATTTACACGAGCAGAAATGCAAGCAAGCACACGACAGAAAACAAAAAAAAGTGCATTTTTTTGGATGTTGCAACAACTTCAAGGACACCAAGCTTTTTGAACACAACAGGCACTGTTATTTTCTGCTAGTCGTCTGAATAGCAGCGAATAGTCAAGCTGATGTTAGGACCTGCAAGAGCAGATTGCCCAGTGATGGTGGAAACTTCCGCTATGAAGTGCAACCCCATTCCCTCAACTTCTTCCTCCTCCCACCCCAAAATATGAGACAGTTCTAATTTTAAACTAGCTTTTTTAACTAGAAAAAGGCATTAAGAAAGTCTCCTTGATCCCCTCTGCCAAGGTATAAGGCTTTGCAAAACTTTTCATTTCAAAATGCACACCTTTTCTAATTGAAAAATGTGCAAAACATTTAAATGGTGATGTTTGTTTCCTTGTATTAGTCCACTGTATAAATTAAACAAAAGATGAAAATAGTATATTTCCTCACATCTTTCATTTCAAGTAACATTTAGTGTCACCTTTTATTTTTTTAGAAGTTCCAGACAAACATTTTATCTAATACCTTTCATTAAACTAGAAAAAGTATTTGTCTTTTAAGCTTTGCCAGCAAAAGATTCCAAACCAGTAAGCGAAACGTGCTGCAGACCTTTCTCACTAAATCATATCAAAGGAAATACATTAAAATAAAGTCAAAGTTTCACAGTAGTTGTTCAGCATTTACAGTGCAAAGAGAACAAAAAAAAAGGTCAAGGATGATTAATCTTTCACACTCAGTTCACGTTTCTAGCTAAGAAACAACTGAATTTAATGTAGATTAAGTGTCATGGAAAGAACAAAGAAGCACTTCTTGCTCAGTAAAAGTTCACTGAGGTGTGTGCCTTTAAGAAGTGTTTAGTACTGTACAGCTCTCACCTCCAGAACTTCAGCCTGGGATCAGACCAGCTGCTTAGTGAATCAAGCTCATGCCTTGCACAGTAACCATCAAGCAGTGCATCCCTACTATCTCTCCCTGTGTCCCTGTGAAGTTTCACTGCTGCTTCTTAACAAGCCAAACATACTTCATCATACCTAACTAACCAAGTGGTCAGCAAGCTGTGGCAGAAGTCTTCTTTCTGCAGATTGTTAAATGCTATGGGAGACATCTGCAGTTCTGGCACCTCTTACATGGAAGAGATAGCATCTCTTCATGCCGTCAGCAACTTAAAAGAAAGTGTCCCATGAACACGGTTCATCTTTCTGTTCCCATGTCTGTTTTTAGAGATAGTGCTAGCAAACGCAGCAGTGATGTGGGAGGTGCTCCTCTCAAGCTGCTCCAGCACAATTGTTCAAACTGCTTCTGCATGACACATGTAATGGAGGTGCGTCAGCTCTGCCAATTAGCCTGCAAGGTCTGTCAAGAAGGAAGACGGTGTTTCCTGTGCTACGCAGGAACAAAAAGAAGTTTGTCAACTGAAACAGAGAAGCCGTGGTAAACTGCAAACAAGTCACGTGGAATGTAGCGTTCACAATACAAGTACAGAAATACTATGATTTGAAGGTGGAAAAAGTGTGTGGGGGGGCTCCCCCAAGAATTCCCTAATCCCACATAGTGCTGATACCTGAAAATACTTTCTCCAAGAGTTTTCTTGGAGATTAATAGCAGCAAAGTTGTTTCCTTAATTCCTATACATTTTACTTGTAGGCGTTTCTTTGACAGCATTACCAGGTAACAAACTGAAGTAAATAAATCCAGCCTAGCATTTCTCACAAACAGGATTATAAATATCCTCAGTTCTCATTCTTTTTCCATTTCATTCTCTCTTCAGCTTGCAGGACACTGTTCTGTATGATATATCTGTGTGTATATAGGCACACACGCAGTTTAAATTTCATTTATTTGCCTACTCAGAGCAAAGGCCAACATCAGCACTTTGAATGAACATTAGGTGCACAATGTCTGCACACGACCACTAATTTGCTTATGGAGGAAGCCTACATTTAAAGCAAGAACGCCTACAGGCCAATGAGCTACAGCATAAAGTAACATGTCTACTTCTGCACTTGGTCGTGCAACCTTTTACCACTTCAAAAACAGGCTGCCAGACACAAGAATTAACATGAAGGGAAACTTTCTCCTTACCTGTAAGCTTCATCTAAGGACATATCCATTCTCTTCATGATGTATGCAATAGCAATTGTGGCAGAGCGAGATATTCCAGCTAAACAGTGCACTAACACACGGCCATTTGATGCTTTTGCTTTTTCTGCATACCAAAGAAATCAGCAGCATTATATCACGATGAAAACTTTGCAAGGAAAGCAATGTTATTTTGAAATTGTTCAGAACTTCCAAAATTAGCTGCCAATTACAGATCTCATGGAAGCTTTGAACAACAATCATTTATTTTCTCAATCGCTGCATTCGGTATAGAAAAAACACGTGACTGCACACAGGAAATGCACTGCAGTTACAGCATGCTGCATTTACTTTAACATGCACATAAACAACCCCATCTAGATTTCTGGGAAAGATGATTGTTCCATCACAAACGCTTGCTTTTTACTTGCATGTAAGATTAGAAACGATTTGGCCAGATCATCTGTTAGCTTACTGCTCAAAGCCAAAGACAGGATCTGTATGTCTAATTTTCTAATTCACTCTCTGCAGGCATATATCAGGCATCTACCAGGTTGCCAGAAAGCAGAGCTGTGCTCTTAAGAAGTGTCTTTGTTCTGTAAGTGCTGGAACACGCAGTGGCAGAATCTCCATGTTACTTTGGTTCTGTGCTTATGAAGTGATGGTGATCGTATATGCACATCCTTAGGGTATTTTCATACCACCCAGAAAGAATTCAGGTCTTCTCCAGCCAAAATAGGAGGCAGACACACAGAGTAATCCAGAAAGTGTTTTAGAGAGCCAATATAAAGTTTCTTCTCACCTATAAAATCGACTGATTTATCCAACCAAGGCAAGATCTTCTCACAAAAGCTGTCGTTCACAGGCACTCTCAAAAAATGGGATTCTGGGATGAAATCGGGCTTTGGACAGGTATTACTGGCATTTAGTACATATCCAATATCATTCTGCTGGATCATCTCCTGTGAAAGAGAAAGATTAAAAGCAGATGAGTCAAAAAATACCTTTGGAGCACTACAAAGAAATCATGAACTCAAAAGTACGTAACAAAAAGGGGCACTGTTTTTTGACAAAGATCACTGTTAAGCCTTTGACTATTCAAACAACTTTTAACGAGACATCCGGAATGTTCAAATAGCCTATGAGCTGCAAATTCTAGAAGAAAAAAGTTAACAACAGAAATAGTGGCAGAAAACCATCTGTTACTACGAAGCATCACTTCCAAGAGAATCAATTGGGTTTTTTGCTACTTTGGTTTAAATTCTCACCATGCACGATGACAACTTAATCAAACATTTCCCACGTGCAGTTTGCTGACCTGAATACATGTGTTCAGGATCACTTAACTCAGATGAGATTATCCCATCACAGATAATCAGAAATGTGAAATGAAACTGATGCTTCCTGCAGTCACCTCTTCAAGTACCCAAGGCTTCTTTATTTCTAAGGCAAGGTGTGAAATTCATTCAAAACCAAGACCTTGAAGTAGGCTGCTTCTGTGCAGCACTAACTGCAGTTTTATGGTCTGCTTTATGGTCTGAGATTGCCCCTACTTCAGTTTTCAGTCCTTAGTCCTCCAAGATTGTCACAGGAACAAGAAAAGACTCAAAGCATGCAATTAGCTGGCGTTTTAAGTAAAATGATTTTCATGGTTGCAAAATAAACAAACGAATGCTGCACCTTGCTTGTTCTTTGTATTATTTAGAATTGTGCCAGAAAGCAGTCTTTGATGTTGCAGGCACCTTGGTGCCTGAGTACTAGAAACAACTGCTAGATCACTCCACAAAACATCCACCCAATTCCTTTAAGTGATGACCTTGCCACAGAAAGAACGTATTCATTATCAAACCACGATTCTGTTACAGATATGATGTGGTAAGCAGTGACAGTGGTTGTACAGATACTTATAAGGGGAAATCTTTCGCTAGATTTCTATTTAAACCAAACACACACAAAAAAAAAAAAGCAAAAAAAAAAACCCCCAAAATCTGATTTTAATTCTTTAGCTTTTACAGCAATTATATTAAAAAGTACAATTATGCCAAACTATAGGAGCAGTAGCAAGAAAATCAATTCTTACACTGCAGATTTTAACTGGAAGTCTACCACTATCAAAATATATCCTGGAGGTATAACTGCTCACTTCCTCCCCATATGTAATTTTTTCTGCAAGTGTGAAGATGTTTTGTGAGGAGAAACGGGGATATGGCAATCTGTCTGAAGAATCTATCTTGTTCAAATCAGAGCAAGTTAAATAAAGTGTGGTGTTTACTACACAGGTACACTGCATGTTTCTTGTGGTGTATATGTAGAAGAGCTGAACTCATGCACACACATATATATACACAAGCATAAAAAAAATTTTCAGTGAGAAGTGCTGGAAAGCCGATGGATTTGGAATTTGATTATCCAAATGGGAATTAAAAGGCTGCAGATACCAAGTCTGAGCCGAAAAGACACCTGAAAATGTGTTAGTACTCATCTTTGTGACCAAAGCTAAAGAAAGAAGTTATGCTTCCTTCTGTTTTAAAATATCGATCCTTCCTTGTGCAACACACTATAATACAATAACCATAGCAGTGCCTTCATTGTAAGGCACCCAAGAGGAAGAAGTGCATTATGATGGAAGGAAGATCCAGAAATCCTAGTACTAACAACTTTGTGAAAAGAAGGTAAATGCTCTTTTATCAGCCTATTTACATTTCACGACTTGTTTAATCTTAAAAATAATGGAACCCTACAATGTTACTTTGTTCCAGGAAATTAAATCCAGGTCTGGAAGAAAAAAAAACCAACAGAATAGTTATGTAAGTAGCAAAGCAGAACCTTTTACAACTCAAATGCTGGTACAAAACATGCAGTGTAAGCAGGAGACTTGTTCAGGCCCATTCCCAACATAGCTTTTTTTCTGTTATCCTAATTTTCAGAAAAGACACTGTCACTCACGTATAGGTTAGATTTTAGTTTGTCTTATTTGTACAAATCTGAGCATCAACAAAGATCTTCTGTCAAAACAAATACCCTCTTGTAATGCCTTCTGATATCAGTAGTCAACAATATATCAGACTGAGGCCCAGAAAGTGAAATGGGCTTCTCTATCAACTACAGTAAAAGAGAGCTGATAACGGTGAAAAAAGTACACTTTTTGCAAATACGCACATTTAGGTAAAGTGAAATTACTGATTACCAAATTATTAAAGAACACCGATTACCAAATTATTAAAGAAAGCTAGTTCAGAAACTCCATGAGGTTCTTAGTGTTTCATCGCTGCAGAGAATGGTAGACATTTTCAGAATTAAGCATTTAAAAATAAATTTGTTAAGCAAAAATATAAGTAATCTCCTAATTATTTACTGAGGCAATCATTAATTTTCCTCAAGTACACAACCCAAACATTTGCATTTTCTTGTCTTCCATACATAAATCATTATCAGTAGAGGTAGTAGTGGCAAATGCCTCAGTGTTCCTAAAAGGTCACGTTACAGGACAATCTGTTCAAGACAAATTTTTACCCCCTCATGCACTCAGAGATTATTCTCTAAAAGATCTGAAAAGTTTACCTCATCTTGACAAACCATGCTGAAAATTCACGTCTTTAAATTATTGTGCTCAACTGAATTGCAAATAGAGTTTTTTTCAAGTATTTTAGACATTTAGATTTTGGAGAAATCAGCATGTCTGGTCAACAGTGAGATAATGGGACCTCACAGGAGCATCTGAAGGCAAAAGTAATGTCACTGCAAAAAGCCATATTCTACAGTGCTTTGAATCTTACATGAATTTTTTAGAAAAGTATTTTTAAAAATCTAAACTTGAATTAAAGACACTATTACCATCTTCACACATGCTGACTTATTGTCCCCAGTAACTGACAAAAGCGGAAAGGTTATTAAACTAGAGCACATGAACTTAACCACTTACCATCTTCTTGATTGTCATAATGGAGACAGACCTCTGCTACTGATCACTGTTTTTTCTTTCTCACTCTCTCCTTTTGAATGTGCTTCACTTCCCAGCTTTCATATCATGTATTGGTAGTTCTGAGCATTCTGTGTATTGCGAGGCAATCTGTGTATTGCTTGCTCTTCCTAAAAGCCTTGTGTAGCATTCAGGCTACTCACGAAGCAGAGTGTGGAAGGAAGAGCAGCAGAAATCACAAGCCACACGGAGCACCTCTATGCCCTTAGCATTTCTACAGTCGTGATCTCTAGCTATCACTAACTTTGAGCTGAATCTCAAGAAACTGATTAAAATCAGGAAAATTGGAGTTACCAATAGCTGGGACAATGCCAAATCCATTCTGAGAGGCAGAAATCTTCATTTGTTCCCACAGCTTCTTTGGGTTAATAAAGGTACCAACATTTAAGTCGGGAACCACTTAAGTCTTTCCACTCGCAGTCACCAAAACTGAACGCGTGAGATGAGTTACCAAGGCACTAAAGTCTATTTCAGTGCAGTGAACAAGTAACATGTTCAGAATAAAGAACTGCCTGTTACTTATATTACGTAAGAAAATTGTACAAGCAGATATGAAATCATAAAATCTATATTTGCCCTAAAAACAGATAAGAAACTTATGAGGTGAAGAAGTACAAATCTGACCAACTCCCAGGGGTCCTACATTAATTCTAAAGTATATGCAGCTGCAGCTGTGATGGACACATGCTGACGTAATATCAAGGTTGTAAACTGATAGGCATGGGAGACACCGCCAAGTGTCTGCTCTCTTGTAGAATGCTCTGCCACACACAGGGCTTACCAGTGGCAGTTGTGGTTTTGGACTCCTCCAGTTCTACAATGAAATTCCTGACCACCGCTACCACTGGGATTGCTTTCCTAATGAGGCACACGTACCATGCCGGCGCATAATATCTACTCACAGGAACCAGTTTACTGCAACTAAGGGGAACATCCTCTTTCATCTCTAGGGATTATTCACTTAAAAGTGAATAATCACAGTGCAAGAGTTCCAGTCATACCCCCAAATGCTGTGGCATGTCCCTGGCCACAGTGGAAAATAAGGGCCCTGCTCTCTCCCAGACCTAGGATAGCACTTACCATTCATGTATTGAAACAAACAACATCAAAGCATCTGATTTTCTACCACTTAAAGCAGAATTTATTTCTTTATTTTTTAATTTACTTAGTGTTTAAGTTTACCTGATGTCTTTTATCTGAGGATGACAAATCATTTTTGCAGTAAGAAAAATAGTAAGTAGCTTTGACATTCATCTTAAGTGAATCAGGTCTGAACTGCTGACTTGCTGCCTGGCATCAAAGTTGCTGAAGATCTTAAAGGATGAGATATATACAAAGACTGTTGACGGTCCTCCGTATTAAAAAATTTTCTGTATGTTCTTTAAAAATACACATACCTTCTAAATGATTGCCTGTTTGTCAAAGGACCCCATTTAAATTGTGGAATATCCCCAAATAGCCTTTTAAAAGCAAGACTGGGGTGGAGTGAGAAGCAGAAGAAACCCATGAAAAATTTGATAAAAGTATATCACTGACTGATGGAATATCCCAAGTTGGAAGGGACTTATAAGGATCACTGAGACCAATTCCTAGCTCCACACAGGACCAACCGAAAATCAGACCATGTGTCTGAGAGCATTGTCCAAACATTTCTTGAACTCTGGGAGCTTGCAGCCATGGTCACCGCCCTGGGGAGCCTGTTCCAGTGCCTGACAACCTTCTCAGTGAAGAATTTTTTTCTGATATCCAACCTGAACTTCCCTTTTTGCAACTTTATGCCTTTCCCTCAGGTTCTATCGCTGGTCACCAGAAAGAGGAGATCAGCGTCTGCCCCTCCAGTCCCCTCAAGAGGAAGCTGTAGGCTGTGATGAGGTCTGCCCTCAGTCTCTTTTTCTCTGGTCTGAACAAATCAAGGGACTTCAGCTGTTCCTCATATGTCTTCCCCTCCAGACTCTACACCATCTCTGTAGTCCTCCTTTGGGCAGTTTCTAGTATTTTTATGCCCTTTTATCAATTGCATCTTACGAAAATGATCCATTTATAGGACTATTATGGTAGTTCCAATCTTTAGCTTTATACATGGATAAAAAACACATATATAAGCATTTAAAGAAAATACTGAAAAACAGACAATCTTTATTTTGTGTCACCAGAGCTACTGATACAGTTGTATAAATATCCAACATATGCCAAAACAAACTACCTGACCTACTGTAACAGCAAATTTAATAGCTTGCTGTTGGTAGGTTACTGAGGAAGGTATGACATCACCTTCTCCAAGACAAAGAAGAGAGAGGAGACCAAGTACCATATTAGATGGTGTGTGGTTTAATTATGTGGACAGTATATCATTTGTTCTCATATTGTTGCCCGCAAGCCATGGAAGGCTACAGAATCATCGAATCACCAAGGCTAGAAAAGACCTACAAGATCATCCAGTCCAACCATCCACCTGTCATCAATATTTCCCACTAAACCATGTCCCTCAGTACAACATCTGAATGTTTCTTGAACACCTCCAGGGTCAGTGACTCCACCACCTCTGTGGGCAGCCCACTCCAGCAGCTGACCACTTTTTCAGAGAAGAATTATTTCCCAGTGTCCAACCTGAATCTCCCCTGGAACAACTTGAGGACATTCCCTCTAGTCCTATCTCTATTTGTTTGACAGAAGAGGCCAACCCCCACCTTGCCACAACCTCCCTTCAGGTAGTTATAGAGAGCGATAAGGTCTCCCCTGAGCCTCTTCTTCTCCAGACTAAATAATCCCAGCTCCCTCAGCAGCCCCTCATAAGGCTTGTGCTCCAGACCCCTCACCAGCTTCACTGCTCTTCTCTGAACACAATCCAGGGCCTCAATGTCATTTTTGTAGTGAGGGCCCTAAAACTGAACACAGTACTCAAGGTGCAGCCTCACCAGGGCTGAGTACAGAGAGATGATCACTTCTGGGCTCCTACTGGCAACGCTATTTCTGATACAAGCCAGGATGCCATTGGCCTTCTTGGCCACCTGGACACACTGCTGGCTCATGTTCAGTTGAGCATTGGTTGATACCCCCAGGTTCATTTCCTCTACACAGTCTTCCAGCCACTCTGCCCCAAGCCTGTAGAGTTGCCCGGGGTTGTTGTGGCCAAAGTGCAGGACCCAGCACTTGGTCATGTTGAACTTCATCCCATTGGCCTCAGCCCAGCTATTCAGTCTGCCCATATCCCTCTGTAGGACCTTCCTACCCTCAAGCAGATTGACACTTCCTCCCAGCTTGGTGCCGTCTGCAAACTTACTGAGCGTGCACCCAATGCCCTCATTCAGGTCATCGATAAAGATACTAAACAGGACAGGCCCCCGTACTGACCCCTGGGGAACACCACTCATGACCGATCACCAGCTGGATTTAACTCGATTCATCACCACTCTCTGGGCCCACCATCCAGCCACTTCTTTACCCAGCAAGTTCTTTACTCCTATCACCTAGATCTGCTGCAGTGATGCAGTATGACAGAGGCACGGATAGACACACAGAGAATATATACTCATCGGCATAGCATGCAGAATGCTCACCTTGTTGAGGACATCCCGCTGACACCCCAGGTAGAGATGAGGCAGAATCCTGGTTGGGCCAATGTTAGAGACTGGTAGACAGGGTTGAGAAATGCAAGTAGGGACAAGTGTGGATTTTCCTTCGCAGAGACCAGGGAAAGAGCTGGAGAATTCAGCAAATCCACCTGTGAGAGGCATAGTATGTATATTATTTACATGCATCAGTGCCCATACCAATTCTCAAAAAGCAGTACTTTTTGTATGAGTTGGAGAGGTACAAAGGGCTGGCAGCCTTAACAGAGGAACTTGTACAGCTGTATGCAAACCTCATCCATAGGTACCGTAAGTGCGCACAACCATCATTAGAATGCAAGGCCTGGCTTTGTATTCCCACACTGGATGGGAAGTTTATTTATTTCCCTCTTCATTCATCAGATTTTTGATGCTGCTTCCCTCTCAAAAAGATACGTGGAATTGAGACTTTTACCTTTCTGCCCCAGCAAACTGTTTTCTGAAGAACTTTTTCTCTTGTATTATGCCTGTAATTAGACTACACTTAGGAGATAGCGCGTTTACTCAATTGGCAAAAGCACCAACATGTGGTAATTAGCATTTGCCTTTAGAATTCTGCATAATTATTTTCTATGCTGCTTAAAAATTAATATGTTCAATACACTGCAAGGAACTTCATGCTTCAAAACCACACCAAGCCAAGGCTTCTCCATCTAATGAGTGGGAGTTGAAGCAGGACGGGACTGCAGGGGAAGATGATATCAGCCATGGACTTCCCTGGCAAATCACAATTCTCTGCACTCTCCTGACTGCTAGGTGGCTCTTCATTTGCACTAGTTAAGGTATTGGGTCCTATCCATACTACAACTCCACAACATTTTTATTATCATTTCTCACCTCTACATTAAACCACTCAGGAAAACTACAGTGGAATGATTGATAACACATTTAAGTCCTATGATGGCAATGGCCATCATAGAAGCTTTCAGGTGGCAGAATGGTACCACTGGTGTGAAACATGTTCAACATAGAGAAGAAGAGACTAAGGGGAGACCTCACGACAGCCTGCAGCTTCCTCATGAAGGGAGCGGATCTCTTCTCTATCATCCTCCTGGAAGCTATACTAAGGCATACAGAAAAGAGAGAGGTGTTATGAGATAACCAGCATGGCTTCAACAAGGGCAGGTCCTGCCTGACCAACCTTGTAGCTTTTTATGATGGCATAACTGTGTCAGTGGACAAGGGATGAGCCACTTCAGTAAGGCTTTCAACACAGTCTCCACTAAGATCTTTCTCTCCAAATCAGGAAGATATGGATTTGATGAGTGGGCTGTTTGATGGTTGAGGAACTGGTTTCAAAACTGTACCTAGAGAGTAGTGGTCAATGGCTCAGTGTCCAAATGGAGATGAGTGACAAGTGGTATCCCTCAGAGGTCAGTACTGTGACCAGTGCTCTTTAACATCTTCATCAATGACATCAGCAGTGGGATTGAGTGTACCCTCAGCAAGTTTGCAGACGATACTAAGCTGTGTGGTGTGGCTGACACACCCAAGGAACGAGATGCCATTCAGAGACTTAAACTGCTTGAGCAGTGGATCCCGGAGAACCTCACGAGATTCAACAAAGCCAAGTGCAAGGTCTCGCACTTCAATCACCGCAACCCTCAATATCAGTACAAGCCAGGGGATGTAGGGATGGAGCACAGCCCTGCTGAAAAGGACTTGGGGGTCCTGGTGGATGGGAAGCTGGACATGAGCCAACAACGTGCCCTTGCAGCCCAAAAAACCGCCATATCCCAGGCTGCATCAAAAGAAGTGTAGTCAGCAGGTTGATGGAAGGGATCCTACTCCTCTACTCTGTGCTAGTGAGACCTCACCTGGAGTACTGCGTCCAGATGTAGAGTCCTCAGTACAGGAGAGACATGGACCTGCTGGAGTGCACCCAGTGGAAAGCCATAAAAATGATCCAAGGTATGTAACACCTCTCCTACGAGGACAGGTTGCGAGAGCTGGGGCTGTTCAGCCTGGAGAAGAGAAGGCTCCAGGGAGACCTGATAGAGGCCTTTCAGTATCTAAAGAGGGGCTACAAAAAAGAAGGGGACAGACTCTTCAGCAGGGTCTGTGGTAATAGGACAAGGGAAAATACTTTCAAACTACAAGAAGGGAGATGTAGACTGGATATAAGGAAGAAGTTTCTTAGAATAAGGGTGTTGAGGCACTGGAACAGGTTGCTCAGAGAGGCGGTGGAAGCCCCATTCTTGGAGACATTGAAGGTCAGGCTGGACCGGGCTCTGAGCACCTGATGCAACTGTAGAAGTTCCTGTTCATTGCAGGGGAGTTGGACTAGATGACCTTGAAAGGTCCCTTTCAACTCAAAAGATTCTATGACGATGACAGGTCCTAAGGGAATGGCATGGAGCTGCGTCAGGGGAGGACCAGGTTTGGGATTAGGAAAAGGTTCTTCACCAGAATGTGGTCAGGCCCTGCAACAGGCTCCCTGGGGCAGTGGTCACTGCCCCAAGCTGGGGGAGCTCAAGAAGCATTTGGACAATGCTCTCAGACATAGGGTTTGAATTTTGGGTGGTCACGTGTGGAGCCAGAAGTTGGACTCAGTGATCCTTGTTGGTCCCTTCCAGCTCGGCATGTTCTATGGTTCTATGATTCTAAAAAGCGAGGCTGAGACTACTGCAGACACAAATATATTAACACACAGCTCAAGTTCTGTTTCCTTTTCTAGCTTTGCCAGGCCCCCGTTTCCTTCTCATGGCAAAAACTGTATTATATATCTGTGCTACCGACTGGACTTCAACCAGCCCTACTCACTGAAGAACAAAACTAGAATGAGACTTCCAGCAACCAATTTAGGCTTTGGCTAAACATTTTCTCTCAAAAATGTGGCTGTCTTTTTACAAACTAGCTGAACCCAAAGCTCAGTTCATTCCCATACATAATTTAGTCTAAAGAGCTGCAGGCAGCTGTTCAGCTCAGCAGTTACAGGCTTTTTTTTTTTTTTTGACAGTTTTCACCATGTAATAGCCAATCAGTAAGGATGAGGCACAAATGCAAGTCAAAGTTCCCAGCTACTTTCTCTGATTAAAGGCACAGAGACAAGTAGAACTCTAAGTGAAGGAAGAGTAATTAAGTGTAGAACAAGACAAATTTTTATCATCAAGGAAGTGAAGTATTAATGTGCTAAATCCAGCAAATGCTATGTTCTGTATTATTACAGTTTGAAGACATGAATTAAAATTATTCAGCAATAAGATAATGTACTGTTCTGTCAAGGCTTGCATTACCATTGCCTGAATTTTTTCTATTCTTTGGATTTTAAATTCTGTCTTTAGTAAATGTAGGAAAAAACCAAGGTAATAGGCATGTGTGTAACAGCCCATTTTATCTGTTAAACAAAGAAACCAACAAGGAGTTTTCAGAACAAAAGCTTTTTGAGCAGCAATACCAGTCTCCTGACTGAAAAAAATCACTTGTCTACATTGTTAGATAAGCGGTTGTAGACAGCTAGGACAATGCTCATCTTTGGAATCATCCTAAAACAAAATAGCTGTAATTTTTTTTTTTTTTTTTAATCTATCTGCATGTCATAATCATATAGATTCCTTTTTACTGTACAGTCTGTTAGGAAGGAGAAAAGAGAAAACAGTACATTTACTGTGTAATTATCAAACCTACAATCATTTTACAAATTCTGATTAACTACTATGTGCTTTGAGTCATTTAAAACCAGTTCAAGTCAACCACCATGAACAGCTCTGGTAAAGCAGCAGGCACTTTGGAGTATGCAAGATCTACCTGGGTCACGTGAAGGGAGATTGGAAAACCTGCTAAAAGCAGCAATAGAAGTATTCACTTATTTTAAAAAACAAACAGGAAGTTTCACAGAACTGAAAAGACTTGGGAGAGACCGCCATTTATAGCAGAGGGAGTTTTTTTTAATGAGAGAGACCAGCTGTTGCCAACGCAGTAACAGAGGAGATTTAAGAAGGAATAGGAACAAAGTAAGTACAGAAATTCTTCTTTTCTTTTTGCCCAATACATTCCTTAGATGAACCTCACGTGTGGAGCAAACACCTCTGCGCACAGGCTGCCACCAGCACACCACAAGGCTGCATCTCAGGGGAGGTGTTCTGCAAAGTCGTTAGACGTTGTGTTGAAGAGAGTTGCGGTTTAGCGAGAGCCATTGGTGACAGGTGGATGGTTGGACTAGATGATCTTGTAGGTCTTTTCCAACCTTGGTGATTCTATGATTCTAAAGTCCCAGGGATGACCAACGCTGCTTTTTAGGAGTTGAACTGTGAGCTGTTTTTTCATGCCAGAGAAGAGAGAGCCCCACACCCTACAGAGCAAAGAAAAGGACAGGTCTGGGACCTAGTTAGATAAAAGAAAGCTCAAAAGCACAGGTCCAAGTACAGCAATCTGAAACTGGTTTCAAAGGCCATTGTGAATGCAACAGCTGTACCATCCTGTGTTACAGCTCCATCTTCCATTCCTGGCTGTGTAATCCATGAGCAGTACTTCTGTACAAGCACCAGTCTGTTAAAAAATATACATGTATATCCTTTTTCCTCCCTATCATTTTTAATGTTGTGTTCATTTCTTGCTGCAGTAGTTTCAGCCAGGTTAATGAGTTAAATGGGCTTACAGGGGAGTTTCACAATCCAGTGCAAGGTGGGCAGGAGAAACTCCCAGCTGGTAAATGGATCAGGCAACATGAGATAAGGTTGGACTTTGGCATGGGCTGGGTGCACTGGAGGATACCAGCCCAAGGCACTGCCTACCACAAAACATCACCGTAAACTGAAGCAAATATGCTAGGAACACTGTAAAAGTTTGGCTCTGACATTTTTAATTCTTGTTAGTAGGCTTCCTCCTTATTTTACAACCTTTCTGATCAGGAGCATGGACACTCTTGTTTAATGCATTAATCACTTGACAAAGTTTCCAAAACTTGCAAATTCTCCTATGTATAGCATAATAATTTCCCTCTGCTGCAGGAAGCAATCCTTAAATTTTTAGCCACTACATGTCTTTTAGATAAATTTTAGGGAAGATACGGTGGCAGAGCCCAGCAACTTCTGGAAGGGCTTGAAGGGTTGAATCCTTTGAAGAAAAGAAAGAAATAAAATCAAGGGAAAAGAAAAAATAAAATCAATCTTTGGTTTCATTTGCTCTTTATTTAACTCTTGGGAAAGTTGTTGGCTGCTTTCTGGAGCTTTTCCAAAATGAAGTGGCTCTTGTTGCTAATAAAGAAGCCGCACAAGCAAAGAAGAGATTTTACATTTGTGCTTTCTTGGTAAAGACAACACGGGCAAAGTTGTGTTTTTTACCTTGTGTATGGGAACTGTTGAGTCACGGCCTGAACCACTGATTGATCACCTGGGGAAAGGACCAGCTCAGCCCTGGGAGCACAGGTGAAGGCAATTCAGTAGTGTGACCGGAAGGGGTGGAGCCTGGCTGCACTTCTCTTAGACCCCATTTAAGTGCTGACTGCCACTAGCGAAGGATCTCTGGTCTGAGATCCCCTCCTTTGTGGAGTTTTCCCTATAAGCCTAGATCCTCAGAGATGGAGGAGCATTCTTTCCCTGTTTGTCCCTTTTGCTATTTCACTCTTGTATCACCTTTCCACTGAACTAATCTTTCCAACTGTAACAGCCTGTTTTAAGAATTTTCTCAAATACCTACAGGTTAGTCTCACTTCTGCATGGATACTGCAAAAAAAAAAAAAAAAGTTAGGCAATATGCTGATATGTTAAAAACAGAGACTGCAAGCTCAAAGTGATTCAAGATTAGATGCACCAATGCCTCATCTGGGACACTGATCCCTAAAAAGCCATCCTTCTTTCTACACACACTTTCCCAGTAACATGTTACTCCAGTACCTTTACAACATCAGCTACAACCACAACATTGTCATACCAGGTACCTGTGACACTGTTACCTGACTGTCCTTACTCGTGCTCCCAAGTGACCCCTCATTTCCTCCACATATGTTTTAACTTGGTATTGCAGATTAGCTCCCAGTCTAAGCAGGTTCTGTAGTGCACTGACTTCAGAAAGCAAGTGATCAGTGACTTGTTTCAAACATTAATCCATTTTCCCTGTCATTTTCTGTATTCATTTCAAAAAAGTTAGTAGATTTTCAACAACTTTGATTTATGGCACTCACAATAGGAAAGCCATGTTGTTCTAGATCCTTGTGTGCTAAAAAAATTGCTTTAAAAATTAAAAAAAATTTAAAATCCCACAAACAAAATCTGTATCATCAGAACACACTCTGGTAGGCATCCTAATTAACTACTGATTGCTTCCACTGTAACATACCAGGGATCTGGAATAACAGCATTTACTGAGTTTTCATGTCATAGTGAGACTAACTTACATTTTAAAGAGCTGCTGACATCTCCGTTTGCTTGCATCGACTTACAAAATATATATACAATGTGTGTATGCATGCACATATATACATATAATAGACACAAATACACAAACAATACAAATCTATCTATATATATATATATTTAGGTTGCTCTGCAAGTGATGCCTCCTATTTATTTCCATGGCAACTACAACAGCTATAAAAAGCACAACAACATTGTCTGATAGAGCAGATTCTCAGCTACAAAACACTATTTTTCGACACAGTCATCACCAATAACTGCATTTTCACCAGTGATGAACAACAGCCTGCATGCTATGCTTCTAAAAATCTGCACCAGCAGTTGCCACTGCTGAAATGCACCACCCACCGCCTCACTGTGCTCACATGCACAGTTTGGTCTCAGCAAGAATTGATAAATGTCAATGGGTGCCATTTTTTCCACCTGGAGGAATCCAATGACACACTTTTGTTTCATACTTACTTCCATGTCAGATGCTATTTTGTCAGACTGCCCCTCTGCTGCCATCTGTCACACAGCAACAAAATGTAGAAGAATATTGGCAGGAAGGTTCAACCTCTACTGCCATACCACCAACATCTGCCTCTGATGCCATGGGCCAACATAATAAAATAGGAGGCATTTCTTTCAGATCAGCTCTCATATAGTTATGTTTTCTTTTTCTAAAGGCACCTATATACGTATAGAAAAATTCTTATTTCATGCTTCATTTAAACCCTAAAAGCAGAAGACAACAGTCTACATGAGGGAGCCTCTTATGAGAGAAGTACCTTAATCATGCAGACTACCTTTACACTTCTGCTATAAATGAAGCACACAGTTCCCCTCCCCCCCCAAAAAAAAATATTAAATTAAACATTGGAAAATGGATTTATTGTAAAGATGGGAATGTAGAATAGTAGCAATCCAAGTCTTAAAAGAAAGACAAGACTGATTTAGCTTCAGATTTCATAAGTTGAGGATGATTTATGCGTCAAGGTAAATTTTATCTCCAAGCCTCCTTAACTACCTGATTTGGAATAGGGCTATTGGCAGCACTGTGCTGTTTGTTTAGTAAGAGAAAACGTCCCTTTTTTTCCAGAGCTAGTTTCTGATCAGCATCCTTTCTCTACCACTACTGCAGCCTCTGCAAATGGTAAATCAATCACAAGAGCATGCTGAAAGTGTGGGGGAAAAGAGAAAAAAAACAAACCACAAACTACTTACAAGTCATTAACGCAGCTACTGGTTTGACAAAGTTTCACTGAAATCATTGATAACTCAGTCCTGGCCCTAATCTCCTGAACAAGACCTAGTAAATCTCATTCACTTTGCAGTGCCTCAACCATAACAGTATCCACTCCCTGCTTACAGCAGCTGGCAGGCCATCCTCTCTGATCTTAACAATCAGCACAATTGCCGAGCATATAAAAGGACCGGAAATAGATGACCAACAAATAACTCTGAAATAGCCTGTCCTAAATAGCTTTTGAAATCGCAAGGCTTTTTGAATTCTTGATGGTGAAGATGAGCTGAAACAGTTCTACATTCTTATTCAACCACTTCTTGTTTATTTGCGAAGGAGGGGGAAATGGAGCAGCATTATATTATACATACATCTAGAAATCATGCTTGTTTAAAAAAAAAAATTCCCTCTCCTCTTAACAAAACTTCTTTAGTTTTTCACTCTTCTACTTCAGCAAACCCACTTTTGATATCAGTGAATTAAATGGAAGACTTTTCCATTATCGCTAATGCAATAGTTCCATTATATCCAGAAAACCTTGATGACCAAGCAAGATTAGCAGCACAGAGCATCTCCTTCACTTTTAAATAGGCAATTGCTTCTGTCATGACTGCAAATATGTCAGTCCTCATATTCTCCGGCTGGTACCAAGTAGTGAGTAGAACTCTAATGTCTGTCTAACTTGTGCAATAGGCTCTACTCAAGTCTCAGGAAAAAACCTTTAGGAACGATGACTTCCATCACTGTGGGAGCAAGTTTAAGTAACAGACAGAACTGACTTTCAGGCTTTATCATCTGGAATATTTTCCAACATGAAGCAAGAGATACCAAGGTAGCAGTGATAAACAGACTGACATTCAGCTGCTTGTCCTCTATGTCTCTGAGTCAAAAGTAAACTCATTTAGTTTTGCTCTGATTTTAGATAATGCATCAGAAGACTGCAAAGTTCTGTAACTACCCAAAGCTGTCTCAGCTCTTGCTTGGGTAGCTTGATAAAGCTAACAGACTAGCGAAATGATGTCAGTTTTCAATGAGCATTCTGTGGTCACAGCACACATAACAGAATGCAGTACCCTACTCATCCTAGTACTGACTTTTTCTGTTCCCCTCTCAAGGCTGCGATTCAAACACAAGACCCTATGATAGCACACTAAAGCGCCACGAGCTGTTAGTGGTTTTGCAACCTAAAGCTTTGTGACAGACAGCCCAGCACCTCCTTGATGCGAAGCCCACATTTCTTGCTTACAAGATTTCATTATCTATTAACAGAAATTTGGCAAGATCTGGCATCCTACTCAATTACACTGTTGCTATGGTTCTGCAAAGTGCTGACTAGAGACTTCCTCTGATTAAAGGCACCGCAGTTTCCTAACCTTATACATGTGTTACAATTTTCATCATCAAGGTATGATTGTTAAAGGAATCTCAACGTCAGAAGCTTTGGCTCCCTTCTCAGCCAGGTCAGGAAACAAAACAGGAACAAAACCAGAAGAGATGAAAAGATTTTAGCAGACTTCAACAATGTAAGTTACTCTTTCTTATATATTCATTGCATAAATCCTTGTATAAATAAATCTCCTAACTAGCATCACCAGCAGAAGGAAAAGGAGGGGAAAAGACAATGGGATCAGGTGACAACACATGATGGCCAGAGAACTTTTGTTGATTTGGAACAACTACCTTCCAACTACCTAAGGGAATGGAACGCACCCAGATACTTACAACTGTTTAGTTTAACTACTGTTAGAGAATAATTCTAAATGAATAAAGAGAAATAATCACAAGCATTTATATCAGTTCATCTACTTTATTTTACATGGAAACAGATGAGGAGCACTCCACAAAGCTGCCAATTGCCATACTGTAGTTGCAAAGACAGTAGCTATGAAAACCAATAGAGATGGCTTGCAAGTGAAAGGCTAGTTAACCTTCCACTCCTTTTTTTTTTTCTTTTTCTTTTAAACACTTTTAATACAGAGTTGTGAAGTACAAATAATATTTCATGGCTTTATCCGATACTCAATAAAACCATTCAAGATAAATGAAAACATAATAGGATATGACACACGGGGGAAAAGGGAGGATATTTCCTTGGTTTACTACATATTAAGCTGCTTTTTCCCTGCCCTCATTTTCATGCTTACTTCACATTGGTTCCATCTCTTGGTGCAAGCATGGCTTCACCTATCAAAATTTTACTGCTTCAGGAAAAGTTCAACAAGAGATTCTGAATTAAAAAATAATAATAAAAACATAAAAGCTTTTTTCTTTGCTTAGAGAAATCTGAGTATCTGTGAAAGATTTAACATATGAGAGGGGGCAGAAGTGAGCTGGAATGCCAGTCAGGAGTGGTATCCCCCAGGGCTCGGTACTGGGGCCGCTTCTATTTAACATCTTTATTAATGATCTTGACAAGGGGATTGAGTACAGACAACACCAATTTGGGAGGGAGTGTTGATCTAACAGAGGGTAGAAAGGCACTACAGAGGGACCTGGATAAGACTGGATCGATGGCCCAAGGCCAAATGTATGAGTTTCAATAGGGCCAAGTGTTGGGTCCTACATTTTGGTCACAACAACCCCAGGCAACCCTACAGGCTTGGGGAGGAGTGGCTGAAAAGCTGCCTGATGGAAAGGGACCTTGGTGTACTGATGAACAGTCGGCTGAATATGAGCCAGCAGTGTGCCCAGGTGGCCAAGAAGGCCAATGGCATCCTGGCTTGGATCAGGAATGGTGTGGTGAGCAGGATTAGGGAAGTAATCCTGCCTCTGTACTTGGCAATGGTGAGGCCTCACCTTGGGTACTGTTCAGTTTTGGGCACCTCAGTACAGAAAGGATATTGAGGTGCTGGAGCAGGTCCAGAGAAGGGCAACAAGGCTTGTCAAGGGCTTGGAGAATACGCCCTACAAGGAGAGACTGAAGGAACTGGGGCTGTTCAGTCTGGGGAAAAGGAGGCTGAGCGGAGACCTTATTGCTCTCTTCCAATATCTGAAAGGTGCTTACAGCAAGAGCGGGGTTGGTCTCTTCTCACTGGTGACAGGTGACAGGACGAGGGGAAATGGCCTGAAGTTGCACCAGGGTAAGTTTAGGTTGGATATCAGGAAAAACTTCTTTATAGAAAGGGTTGTTAAGCACTGGAATAGGCTCCCCAGGGAGGTGGTTGAGTCACCATCCCTGAATGTGTTTAAAAATGTGGTGCTCAGGGACATGATTTAGCAGAGGGTTGTTAGAGTTAGGGTAGCATGGTTAGGTTGTGGTTGGACTTGAAGATCTTTAAGGTCTTTTCCAACCTGAGCAATTCTATGATTCTATGATTCTATATACTAAAATTCAGTTTTCAAAATTCAAGCATTTTCATCATTCCCATCAACACACATCCCATCCTCACACTAACACAAGTTGGCTGGTCCAATGAAATTTCATCTGCCATTGTGCAGATCAGCCACTGCATCTACCATTCACAACATCTCCTCTCATCCATCAGCCCACTGCCCCCTTTACTCTCTTGCCCTACACTAAATACTTTATTTTCCACAGGTTGCTGGAAAGAGAGAGGAATGCATATTGTCCTCCCACTGGCTTTCAAAGATCACCTCAAGCAGCTCACTGGTGCTCACACGACATACTACAGTAACGAGGCTGTTGGCCACATGTAATTACCAGCAAATGTTTCTGACAAATGTGCCTGTTACAGTAACATTCATCTCCCCCATCCACACGTATATTCCTTCCTTTGCATACATGTGGAATATATCACAGATGTTCTCTCATAAATTCATCCTATGCCTCAACCTACACGTTATTTCTATGATACAGAAAAATCAATCAGAAGATAATCCATACTGCCTTCAAAATTACTGTTTCGAGCACCAATCACATAATTCCTTACCATTCTCAAAATGCTTTCAGAGGTCTTCCCCTGAAGTTTTAATCACCTAAAAATAGTTTCTCTTACTAATCAGGTAAGTGCACATTGACAAAGCACAGCCAGAATAGAGACCTGACCATACACCAGAGATAAGGCTGGATGTTAAAGTGCAACAGCTGACCTGCCCACAACTCAGCAGTGAAAAGGAAGCATGAAAAGAGGAGATGTTCCTGTTATCTGTCACTGGATTTTTGAGTGTTTGTCAGCCAAAGCTTGACAGAGCCCACACCACTGCCTCTCACACCCAGAGCCTAGGAGCAAAGCCAACAATGAGAGGAGAAGAGATTCAGCTTGAGAAGTGGCTGATAACTGAAGTAAGACTCCTGGCCATCTTCTCAAACTAATGAAGACTAATGACCAGATAGACAAGCAGAGTTCCACTTTCCACTGATTGAACAGGTTTTCCAGTCAAGCAACTCGGGGGATTGCAGAGCTGTTCTGTGGCAGATCCTCATCTGGCTATCACAGTTGGAGCTCCAAGACTCCTCTTGCGTCACTGGAACCCACATAGTACTGCTGCTTTGTCCTGCTGGAAATCCAGTGCAGCTTGACCTGAAATTACTTTTCAGGGGGAGACACTAATTTGAGGTTGTCCACTGCAGCCTTGCTCATTTCCATAGGGCTTACAAGAACTTCCATTATTTTTCCCATTTAATTACTCCTTTTGTCAAGCCTTATTGAAGCTGACCAACAAGCTTAAAACATCTTTTGTTGGTGACAGCGGAGAGACAGACAACATGGCAGTGCCTGCAAGCTTGGTATGAGTAAAACTTTGTGCCAAGAGGAGTCTACAAAATGTTCTATAAAACATGCCAGTAGGTCCAGCTGTCCCTATAGCACAGTCAGATCTCATCTCTTGCTCCTTGTGTCGAGATGAAAAAGCACACTTCCAGTTTTACACATCACAGAGTCTGCAGGAAAAGCCTAAGGACCGTGCACGCTGGTAACAGAGAAAATGTTGACATTACTTTTAAATGCCATCCAAATTAGGCACTTCTTTCTCTTTCCCTTTTGTGTTCTGGCAGTTTAAAATACACCAAAGAGACATTGGATTTCTTCAGTGAACTCTTAAAAGCAGACCAGAAGCCACCTCCCTCCTGCTTCCACAAGATCCGCCTGCCAGTTCATCAGTGTTAACATTGTCAAACTGTTATTTTGAAGCAGTAAAGTAGCAGGGAGTGGAAAAGGTCTAAAACCCAAGTGATGAGTCAAAAACCAAAGACAACATGCATGAACTAGGAGAGAGTTGCAAAAAAGAGATTTTAAAGCCTTCTTACTTGGCAGAAGTTTCCACTACCTTCTTTTAATCCAGAATCTACTTCTTCATTACAGGTAGTACTCATAAATTTCATACAGTGATATACTAATAAATAAGTTAGTAATATCACAGAATTTGCAACTACCTCTGCAACATAATATTTAGATCAACTTTAAGTAAGCCTTTCCAAACTTCTGCACACAACAAAGGTATGAAATGGAGTACATTCATGTTCAGCTGCCTTCTCCCCAACTCCTACACCCATAGCAATTTGGAAGTTGATTCTGTTCATACTGATCAGTGCCAGGAACATAACATGTATAATGTTACTGAAAACGATGCAGAAATCAAACGTAAACAGAACTGTAGCAAAAATAGAAAACGTACAAAACACTAATGTGTAAGAGCCTGTGATCTGATTAACGTCATAACTTAACACATTCAGAGTCACGTTCCCATTGCACATTAAAATGTTTACCTAAAAGCTGCACTACAGATCTTTCCCCTGCCATAATGAGTAGAAGATGAAAGCTCTCTGACTCAGAGTTTTAGGAATCTCCAACGTTTCCACGCTGTTTAGAAGAGCAGCAGAGCTCTGCAGACCATCGCAATTCCTGCATTCCAGCTCAGCTGGCAGGGCTGCTTGCCATTTTCCATTACACAAGCTGGGGCTGCAGAGCCCTACCAGCAGCACAGCAATCCCAATGGACAGTACCCCTCCTCCACGCCTCCCTTCCAGTTCCCTCTCATCAGTCGCCTGCACTTTGTTCAGCAGACTCAAGTTTCACCTTCAGAAAACTTATTATTATTATGGCAGTGTTTAGAAAGTGGCTCTGTTGTGCTAAGTGTTTTACAAGCACAGTAGTGAAGGGAGTTCTTTGCCCCAAGGGTTTCTGCCTTTGGAAGAGAAGGTTAATAGGCAGGTTAAGCAAACAAGGCTGGGGATACGAGAATGGAGTCAGCTCCATCCTCCCACCCAGGCAGCATGTAGCAGCAGGAGAGTCACACTAACAACAAGCATGGGGAACAGACCGGACACTCGCAGTTGACCCTTCTGCATTAAAAAAAAAAAAAAAATCCCAGTCATGATTGCAGTCAATTAAGTTTCACAAACATCCAGAGGTATCCCAAACAAAAGCAAGTTAACAAGTTATTCTTGGGTTTGAGAAATGTTATGAGAGCTTCATGCTAGTCAAACTTTGCTCTCTCATAAGATAGCAAAAGAATACACATATGAAAGTAATAAACCCTATTCCCATTTTTCAAGTGCTTAAAACAATCATGGCACTAAGTGAACACTCAAAGTTTCATTTTAAGTACACAAGGGTTGGGAGAATATTAGCAGAGGAGCAGCTGTAGCCAAGGGTACTAATTTTTCTATATTCATAGAGGGAATAGTGCATCAGCTCTGCAAGATTTCTGACTTTTTCATTAGACTTGCTTCTAATGGCATCAACAGAGTACAAGGAAACCTGACATCCCTTCTTCCTCTGAAGGTCAGCAGGATATTTAACTGCTTGTGCATCCTATTGCTACTCCAATGTGCAGATAACTTGAATATGTTAATGACCACTGTTTGGGGATGTGCTCTTCTCTTTGAGGAATGCTCCAAAGACTTGCTCACAACTTGAGCCACAACCAGAGATTACTATAAACTCCAATTCCAAATGTTAATAAATGCTAGGGTGTTACAAATGTACCAGTTGCAGAAACTGCAACTAACTCATGCCATCTTTTAGTTCACACAAGGTACCCTCCTACCTGGCACATGGGGTTGCAGAAGTAGGGAGAAAAGCTCAGCTTTTCAACCCTGCTTGCTTCAAGAGATGGAAATGACCAACCCTACCTATAAAAAAATATCCTTAAGATTTCCTCCTCCTCTGCCACAAGACATAGTTTTTCTAGTGAGAAAGCAGAAAGAGAGCACTGTGCTTTCATTTCCATTCAGCTTTGCTTTAGGTAAGTAGAGAAAATACTATGGTAAACATACCCTGGAGATACTGACATTACTTGCATTAGGACTCCTTCATATCAACTTATGATTTAAAATATTTTTAAGAAAAATGCCAGCATAAATAGAACTGTAGAAGAGCTCTTTGACTTGCTTCCTTCTCTGCGTCCTCTATGCACGTCTACCACTTTGTACACGCACTGTTAGCGAGGGACAGGTTATGGGGACACAGTGATTTGGGGTTTCAACTGAAACACTGCTTGCAACAGTCCCTGGCTAATCTCTTGCTATTTTGTTTCCAGGACCTTTGCCCAGTCTCACTGAACTCATTCTGTTTGCTTTTTCTTTTCATACTCACACATTTATGACTTCATTCATTGACCACTGTATGTCACCAGCATTCATTGCTGAATACAAAATTAATAATTAATGTCTTTCTACTTATCACAGCAGCTTTGTGCTCTGTAAAAGCTTATCAGAGAGGTCTTGTGAAAGCAAAATCCATTAAATCATTTAATTGCTCACAGTTTTCAAAACCAGAACTGTAGCAGAGATCAGTAGACAACTCACCTCTTGAATTACTATTGCCAGTCAATGCAACTCTTTTATGGGGTGATGGCACCCACATCCAGCAGAGGTTTTGGAATGGTGGTGTACAGCTCCCTGACTCAGTGATCTGTGAGTCACATATGGCCTTCACACTGCACACCTAGAAAACCTGTTATTCTTTGCTATTGATTTTTTTAACTACAAAGATACTTGTGTAGTAAGCAGTAAAGTCCGCAGAAGTCCATGGACTCCTTTTCAAGACAACTCCCATCTGACTCAGGTCCTTTCTAGCTGTCCTTTCCCAGCAGTCTTTGATTCATCCACTGAAGCATGGAAGCTTCATCTCTGATCACAAAATAAACTTTCTACAGACAGTATTTAGGTATACACAATCCTGATTACATCTGCAGATCAGGTCTATACTATTTAATAAGGCATGAATCCAATGAAATGCAATCACATACATACCTATATCACAGGTAGATCTAGAAGCTCACAGAAGGCTTCTAAGTCTATTTAACTCCCCTTTGCACACACACTTTATAATCCGGTGCCTTATTTATATAAATTTTCTGTATGGGCTGTTCTCAGTGGTACTGAATACTGGGGTACAGCAAGTCTAAGTGGCAAAACAATGACTGACAAAAAAATGAAAATATGTTTTTCATAGTTTGCTGGCAAAATATGCTGTTCTTGCAGCACTAAATTCTTACATAGTTCAGTGAAACTCTTTCAGTGATACTAAATTACCTGTAATGGTTATTGAGTCCCTCTAGTCCCTATTAGACATATACCATTGCTCCACATCCACCTGAGTATATTAATCCTTGCTTAAAGTTTTAGTTCAGAGCCAGCAGAGTGTTTTTGTATTAGGCTACATAATATTTAATCTTAGGTTGGTAATATAGAAAGGTAAGAATTTCTGCTTTGTTGTTGCTGGGTTTTTTTTTAGGGGGGGAAGGGGAGGGGAAGGAAGGTAGAAGGTCAGAAATCCTATTTGGAGTAAGTTTTCTGCACACACACATACACACCCTTAAATATCTCCACTTCACTCTCATCACAGGCAACATTTGAAAGGTATCTGTCATTAAGATATTTGTACTTGCACAAGTAGGAACAAACAAGGATAAGAGAAGGGAAGAGCAAATGTTTTAGGAAAGCAGAATGTGAATGTTTTCTACTGGCTGAGTGGAATAGGATTTAAGCAAGACTTTTACTGTTTCCCACCTTAATAATGCTAATTCATCAACAGAGAGTCAGTAATCCCACTCAGCTGTTTCTGCAGAGCAAGCAGAAACATCACAAAAATATTCTAACTAGGAACAGGACTCCATAAAACTAAATCCAGTTCTTAAATATTGTTATGATTGTCACATCTCCACATTTAGGACTTATTTAACCCAGCAGAGTAGATGCAGTGATGGGAATGGGTTAAGCCTTCAGCATCCACATTTCAATATTTTGTGTACAGTTAAAAATTAAGGATCAAAACAAATATTTAAATTCCTGAGAACGTTCCTCACCAGATTATAAATATTTTTATGAGGTTAGATCAAAAGCTTAAATTAATTGGTAGGGGTTCCCATGAGGTCTTTACATCAGTTACTTCAAAGGAAAACTACCTTCAGGGCTGAACATACCTTTACGCAAAACCTAAATAAATAATAATAAAAAAAATAACTTACTGCATGCCCAGTAATGGGGGGAGAAGACAGGAAGAACAGATGGAGGAATTTCAGAAATTTATTAATTGCTGCTTATTCAACAACAAGAAATATTTTCCTACTCCATAATATTTATTTATGGTCACTGTTTTAAATAAACCTAACCAAGTGGCTTAGGGAAAACTGAAGTACAAAGGTTTTTTTCTTTTTACACAGTGCACTGACCCCTACTCTCATTATAAGCAGTAAATGTTTATGAGCATTGGTCATCAGGTCACTGAAACTACACATTTTATTTGGTTTTCTATCCACATACCAAGAAACTCCAAGGACCACCGTACAACCTAGAATCTAGCACTTCCTCCTTCACCCCATACACCAAAAGGTCCCTTCTGTTTGTTTTAAGTAGCTAGTTTTTTTAATTGATATTAAAAAAAATATATATATATATACTGAAAGCTACTTTATTAACCGAGGATTAAAACCAGAACAAAATCACTGTAAAAGAAAAACTACTGTCACTTCACCCTGTTGTGTTATGTTAGTTACCTTACTACAGATTCATCTTAACTGGTTTTATTTCCTGGAACAAGCAGTCAGCTGTAATAAGTCAGTAGTAAACACTTTCTTTACATTTTTCTTTTTTTCCTCTCCTCTATCATCAGCTCTTCAGAGCTTTAGTGATCTGCTGTTTCTGCATTTATAAACATCCCCTTCACTATCTATTTAACCAAAAAGGAAACTCAGCTCTCATCTTTGTTAAGAGACATGTACTTGAATTGTTCAAGTAAAAATAAGGAGGTCTATTAGACCTCTTCCCTCCCTCTAACACCCAAACAAACCTTTACCAGCTGCACATGGCTAAATTCACCTCTGCTAGCTAATGGACACTATGATCTTGTACGTGGCTTAAGTTACATTTTCAGTTTGAACAGATAACTACCATGCACTAGATGTAAGAAAAAAAAGTTCCTATAGTATCATTATGAGATGCACAACTGGTGCTCGCCCAGGCTATGCACTGGGGAGCTGCAACACACCCCTTTTCTGGTACCATCCCTTTCTACAGAAGCCACTGTGTGAGGATGGAGACACTCTGACCATCTTCTTTGTGGGATCCAGCAGGGGATGACCAAACTATTGTTTCATGCCACTAATCTACAGAGGTACAACAGAAGAAGAAAAGGAAGTTTTAGGATGCTCTCCTCTGCTTTAGGGTGTAATTCTTATTGATTAGAGCTGATTTTTTTCCACCATGGAAATTAAGCTGTGGATAGTCCATAAGATTGTGTACGTATCAGCTATAACAACAGCTTTTTTTTTGTTTGTTTGTTTTTCCTTTTTCCCTCCTTATTCAAGAGCTTTTTTTCTCGTGGTAATCATACCTGAAAGCAGATATACAGAGATGAAATTCTTCTCCAGTTTGCCCAGGAGCACAGTAAGAAAGCAGTCAGGTGAGAGAGAGGTCACATCTTTAGAGCTTTGGTCATATACTACCACTTCCTGCTTGCAATCAATTTCAATCTGAAACATAAGTAATTGAGGGTAAGACAGGGAGGAGGAAGATTATTTTAAAAACACCACATTATTGTCTGCATGAAGACAGGCTAAGGGTTCCTATATGTTTGCTATGCAGCACTTCAGATACATAGGTTTCATACATGGTTGTATGCACAACAATTTGTATTATTAACTAGTTATTTCTTATTCCTGACCAAGGGTACTTCCTTTGAGAGTTTTCGTATTGATTATTTGCTCTAAGTTGAAGCATACACTGCAAATTTCAACCATTAGATAACTTTATGTCACCTGTAAATGCTTTACCTTCCGCTAGGTTTATTTTTTTCAAACAACAACAAATGAGTTTTTTTAAAAGAAGATTCAATCTCATTTTCTACTCCAGTATTTTTCATTTATAAATACAAGAGACCTTAAACTGCCCAACGCCACACATGTTTCAGCCATCAATAAGAGTTTATGCATAAAACACACTTAAGAAAGTAAGAAAAAGGCTTCAACTTTTAATATGTGAAAGCAAGAACATAGTACACAGATTACTTCTGTCATCCAAAATATTTGAAACAAGTACCAATGGATTAAAGATATAAAAAACCCCCACTAGATAGTTATTATGTTTAAACAGCTTAGTTATTTTCGCTTATAACTCTATTTAAATACTCATCAAACTATTCACATTGAAAGCACTTTAAACAGGATGCAAGAGCCAGGATTGACAGAGCTACAGTTCCTTGCTGAACTGTATGACCTCTTGCTAGCAATCCTCACCACCACGGGCCCCAAAGAATCCTTCAAGGTTTAGAATGTGAATGTTTACTGCATTCATTGCATACATTTAAGGGACTGTGATCTAAACGATTTACAAGAACCCTGAAAATATTATTTCTCATTAATTTCCCTACACGTTAATCTGTCATTTAGAGGAGAGAACTGCTACTAAGTACACCAAAGATAAACTTAGCGTTAACTGACAGTACGTCAAATCTAGTAAAGTCTTTTCAAAACTCAACCTCCCCCATATATTTCTTTTTCAAACTAAAATGCCTAAGGTGAAATAAGTTGCTCTCTGGGCACATTTTTAAACAAATAGAAAGAATAACAGGAAAATGCCCCCTACCTTGTGTTTTGCTGAATGCTGAATGAGCTCTGTAATCAAAACTTTGTCCTGCTGCAGCCTCCGCTTCATAAGCTTCGAGCAGTTGATATTGATGGCATCCAAGATGTGGGACGTATTGTATTCCACAAAGGGGCGGCTGTCAATCAGCAGCAATTTTTCAGTACCACTCTCCAGCAAAGCCACCAACTTCTCAGCGACAATGAGTTGAGTGCTGATCATCTCATCGGCCATGACAACAATGAGGCCTCTTTCACCACCTCCCTCTCTAATTTGCTGCGATGATGTAATGGCTGTGTACTCAAAGGCTTAGCCACAGCATTGTATTAGAAGTGTATGAGGTCATGCTGGTAGTGACTGGCAAAAGAAAAGTTAAACCCATTTTCAGAAAGAGCTCTTCAGCTGAATGTCTCCTCCTGCTTTCCAGTTGATGTGCCGTTACAAAGGGCTCATTCCACAGAGCAACCCTTCACATCTGATTCATCAGGAGATGACTGGAGTAGCCATTGCACAATTCACTCAAAAGATGCTTTCTGGCTGCTGCTGCTGCATTACATCATTCTTTACCTTTGCTCCCAACCATCATCTTTACACTGGACTGAGAGCCTGCAAGAAGGGGAAGATAAAAAAAAACACAAACCAGATGAGGCTATGAAGCGTGCAGAACAAAATGTTCACCGTTGAGGCTAACTGCACAGCAGTCTGTACCACATAGTAAATACACTCCTGAAAAGTTCCCCTCTACTGAATATTCCAAACATCTGAGAGCGAGAATTTGCAACTACAGTGTTTGAATCTATTCCAACAATCTTGCCTGCATAATTTTATTGGATTTCAGGCAACATATCCTGCCTTAATTGCAGACTTTTGTTGCCATTGCCTCTCCCTCTTCACGAGACTTGTTAGAATGTAATTAAGAGACACTACCCTAAATCTGTTATTCCTTTCAATAGCAGAATGAATTAGATGCATTTCAACACTTCACCATTTAAGTAAGAAGTTGTAAAAACTTAGGATACATTTTTAAAACGTAATGCCTTGGAAAGCATTTTGCAAACCAGCACTGCAAATCTAAGAACTGGAACTGTACAAAGGAAAGGACAACACGCTTACATCCACATTTCTCTTCTGAGAATATGGTTGAAGAGAAACCAGAAAAATAAAACACTACATCAAGACATATACATTTTATTTGAATTAATCACCATACTTGAAACAGAGGCCTTTTAAACACACTGCTGCAAGGTATGGTACTGAGGACTGTCTCTGGCCCTTCTGGAGCCCATGGGATCATTACGTGAAGTGCATTTTTCACAAATGCTAATAATAACTGAAGCAAACGGTAGTTTTGTGAAATTAGATCTTGACCACTTCAACCTAAATGGCATCAGCAGTACAGCAGTAAATAGACTACCTGAGATGTTTCATCATCAAATAGTAGCACTGACTTCGGCTGTACAATCTCCCAAGATATACTTAGATGGAAAACGTAGTGTAGGAATACACTTGAGAAACAGCCACCACAGTGGCTTACCTTCTAGTTCAGTGCATTTTGTGCTGAAACTATAGAGCCTATAGAAAGCAGAAGTCACCTGGCTTTCCTCCCAGTTCAGCAGCACTTGGTTTCTCAGTGTAATTGTGCACATTGACATATGGCCATCTTTATAAGGCTACAAACTGCAGCTCCAGAGCACAAGCCCCGCGTTCAGCTACCTCAGCTCCAGCAAAAGGAGACAGCCGGGTGTGCTGGCTTTTTCAGCTGAGGTGGTGGTGCTCACATGTTGGAGCCTTTACACAAAAGCACTAGCCTGGTAAGAGCTCCTCACCTCATTAGTATGGCAGCTTGGTTTGAAATGAACAATCCGGGCTCAAGTCAGATCTGGCTAAAGCCAAGAAACTACATTTCCCAAGTTTGTGTGTTTCACACCATAACATTCCCTGTTTGGGATGTGATTTTCGGTCAGCAAAACTATGCAACATCTCTCGCACAAGAAAGTAGACACTGCAGCATATGTCAACAGTGGACCATGCTATCTAGCCTGAGACCCCAGAAGTCTTTCTACCTTTGCCTTCTGCTGGCTGGAACAAAGCAAAGTATCTCAACAAAGTTGAGTCACAAAGATAAAAATCTGATTCACTGACACTCTTTATTCAGGCAGTGACACATTTGCAAACAGGAGCACATCAGGAAGAGACATTTTCCTGGATTCCTAATGTACATACAAGTACACATGAAGATTTTTTAAAACAAATTTTAAATACGCAGAATCTTACATTCTCACTTTAACAGGCTCAGTTGAAAATTTTTGCACTATATTTGTAGTGTTGACTTATTGTTTCACTTCAAAATGATTTCATTCATTTTAATTTTTACTAAAAGTCCTGCTATGGCAAAAGACAATTGTGTTTAGCAGTTAGAAATTTGAGATCAGCAGACATTTTATTTATCAGAGATAATATATAAACCTACATATATGAATTCTCAAACGAATTAAGTTTATAACAAGTAACATGCTTCACTTTCACAATAAATAAATAAATTTTAAACAGGAAAATTACAACAAACTTAATTCCATGTTTCAACAAGCACAGAGTTTATGTACCCATATAAGAAAAACACGAGATTTCACATAAACAACCATGAGGTTGATAGAATGTGATAATCTAAATGCACTGACTACTACTATATAGTACCACTAATGATTTTAAGCTTATTCCAATAAATGGCAGCATATAGCAAGGAAACGTATATTGCTTTCACCTACAAAATATATTGGAAAGTTTACTCTCCCAAGCCTTAATTAAGCCTATAAAACCCCCTCTCTTTACAACTTGATTGGAAAGTGTGCTCCTCCTCAAAGAGCAGTCATTATTTACTAGCCTCGGGCTCTTTGTAGACAGGCTGAAAGGTATCAAAAGACTGCACTATTATGCGGGGGGGGGGCTCCATAGTTGTATTTTTATTTTAAGGAAAGAAAGAAAAAACATTCTGCATTTTTTTTGTTTCTCTTAACATGTCCTGTCATGAGTTGTGAATCTTTTTTTTTTGTTTGTTTGTTTTTTCCTGGGGGAGATGTTTATTGCATCAGAAGCTGCCAGATACTAAACCCACTGAAATTAATGAAAACTTTTCCACTGGCTATAGTGGGAATTGGCTCTAGCTCTTCTGCGAGCTAGACAGTTTGTTCATGAACTAGACAGTTTGTTTTGATGGGTAAAATGCTGACTTAAAGAAACAAAAGGAAAATAAAGTATCTGAGGCTCTAGACACCACAGAATATCAAAATGGAGGCTATTAGAAATATGTAATCTGTAATTCACAACTTTCAACTTGAGTATATTCTTTATCTCCTAAGCACTTTTTGCTTGCTGTCACACCCTTCCCTCTCAGATGATAATTTCAGTTTGTTTCAGAAATCCCTTAAAAGAACTTAAGTCCAGACAAGGCCAGTGATGAGTGGTGCCCCAAGGGGTGTGCCCTGGGATGGGTGCTATTAACATCTCTATCACAGACAGTGATTGAGTGCACCCTCAGCTGCACCCTCAAATTTGCTGATGACACTAAGCTGAATGGTGCAATTGATACAACAGAAGGAAGGGAAGCCATCCAGAGGGACATGGACAGGCTGGAGAAGTGGGTCCATGTGAACCTAATGGGGTTCAACAAGGCCAAGGGCAAGGTGCAGCACTTGAATTAGGGCAATCCCATGTAAGTATACACACTGGTAGAAGAACTCATAAAGAGCAGCCTTGCCAAGAAGGACCTGTGTATTCTGATGGATGAAAAGTCTGATACAAGCCAACAGTGTACATTCTGAGCTTGGAAGGCAAACTGCATCCTGGGCTGCATCAGAAGAGGGGTGGCCAGAAGGGCAAGGGTGGTGACTGTACACCTCTGCTCTGCCTTCATAAGGCCCCACCTGCATTACTGCACCCAAGCCTGGGGCTCCCAGAACTACAATTATGTAGAGCTGCTGGAGAGTGTCCAGAGTAGGGCAACAAAGATTAACAAAGGACTGGAGCACCTTTCCTACAAAGAAAAGTTGAGGGAGCTGGCCTTGTTCAGCCTGGAGAAGGTTCCAGGGAGATCTCACTGTATCCTTCCAGTACTTAAAGTGAGCTTATAAACAGGAAGGAGACCAACTTTTTGCACAGTCTGATAGTAATACGACAAGAGGGAATGGCTTTAAAGTAAAAGAAGGGAGACTTAGATTAGATGTTAGAAGGAGATTTTACTTGGCAGGGTGATGAGACCCTGGAACAGGTTGTCCAGAGAAGCTGTGGATGCCCCATCTCTGGAGTTGTTCAAGACCAGGTTGGATAGGGTCCTGGGCAACCTGATCTAGTGGGTGGCAATTCTGCCCGTGGCAGGAGGGTTGGAACTAGATGATTGTTAAGGTCCCTTCTGACATACACCATTCCATTACTTTATCATAATATGGTTTCTAGGTAAAAGAACATGTTTCTTAATGAAAGTGGGCTACCAGTTAAAAGTTCTCTTGAATAACACTATTACTTTAACATTTAGCAATGTATTAGTGGAAAGCCTCTCTGCCCATGGCTTGAAAGTAATAAACTTAACAGTAATGTCATCTCAAATTACTGTGGTTGATAAAAATGTTGTTCCTCTCCTGCCCAATGGAGCTGATCCTGTCAAAACAGTATTTCAGTTATAGGTTTTTGCTCTCTCAATTTCTGGGATTATCAGACTTTTGGACTCCTCCTTGGGACCTATCTAAACAAGAGAAACTGGCAGTCTCCTGTTTTAGGTAAACACTAGAGATCTCCTCCCTTTCCTGGCAAGTGCTTTTATCATCCAGCTGTTAAGAGGTGTTGAAATATCTGTTTCATTTCAATCATTGTTTGTAAAAAGGCCAAACTCAATTTCTCGACTGTTTTCCTTCTGTGCTCTACTTGTGATTTAGATTGCAATGCTATGTATTGACACCATGGTTTCATAAGATTATGCAATATAATGCCCTGGCCATTATGTGACTGATCTTCAAACCAGGAAACCATCTTAGTCACAGGATGTCCTACACTGAAATCAGCTTTGACAAAAAGTGAAACGTAGCCCAGCTATGAGAATACTGAATGAAGTCACCCATATACACATCAGTAATACTGAGTGGCTTCTTCCTCATTCAGATGGACTGAGGTATACAGCACTGCTTCTCACTTCTTTTAAATAAGAAAATTAAACCCTTAACTCACTCTAAAGCAAGAGACAGCTCCATGCTTGCCCAATATCTTTACAGATATCTCTACAATATTCTTTCCTATAATCAGATTCACTTTCGTATTTCTCAAAATGGACACCAACACGAAATCAAAAGCCAAACCAGGACACAGAAGTATGAGTTTCTAAACTGCAGTATACATGCCACTGTAGGCGCATCAGCTGTTCCTAAAGGAATACTGGGCTTCAGTTTTACTGAGCAGAGAGGTGCCAGTGGTTCGATAGCTGGTGCCCCTACAAGCAACACCATTCACTGCATGTGATACTGGGCAAATAGGCCCACACAACCTCTTGCATCAGAGAGGAATTCCCAGTCTAGGGGTCACAGGGGTTAATTCTCACTCACAAGACATTTTTCTTCCAACATCTCAGCAATGCCTCAGCACTCCCTCACCAGCCTCAGAAAGATGGAAATAAAAGAAAAGATGCTTGTCACTTAAGCTACTAGAGACTGAGTGACTATCAAGGACAGGGAGAGATCATCCTTGCTCGCACTACAGATGATTATCTGTAGTGAGAAACAAAGTGTTCATGGAGCATAAGGAAAATAAGATTTCTAGTAAAAGTAAGGGACAGAAATACTTCCCCTGAATTCACCAGACATGCTAACATATTCCAAAGACCAACAACTGTGCAATAAAGTGCGAAGTTTGGGAAAAAAATGTAACATTACAAGAAACCCATGTCTTGCCTGTCATTATACAGACCACACAGGAAACAAACGTTTGTAATTCAAAAGATGAGCCTATTAATAAAGATGCAAGGGCTCATGTTCATCAGCTGAGAAGACTGAGGATGTCTTTTAGCTGTTCAGCTGACTTAAGCAAATGTCACCACCTTCTACGTAGACCATTTTCTCAGATCAGCCGGGAATGGTAGAACAGTGACAGTTCCCTTCCCTCCCCAGCACACTCTACTTTGGCGCAATGGCAGAGTATACTGAGGACGCCTCTCAAACAGAAACATACACTTTTTTTTATATTTACTTAGAAAATGCCACCGAAGTACCATGTTCAAAAAAGAGAAGCAGTTTTGAGAATATCACCCTGCTTTTCTTTGTTTCTTTGTATGACCAGGATGGCTTCTCCCTCCTGTCTTTCTCCCCAGGGATCCGTTCTTCAGATCTGTATACACAAGCAAAACGTGACAGTAATAATTTTCTTGCAGAAACAGTAGCCATATGCATTTTAGATTACACACTGTACTCTCATGAATAAGGCAAGTATAATCCACTGGAAAAAAAACATGAAGAAGAATTTTCTGTTCAGTGGTCTATTGTCTTTCATCCTGCTTAACCGAGTCTGTTTTGATTACTAGTTCTAAAGAAAAGTCAGTCAATTTAATTGTGCTCACCTCAGAGAACTGAGACATCAAGAGATGGAGACAGAAAGGAAACCAGTTTCCCAAGAGTAAAGTACATAAATACACCTCCAGCTTAGATTTTTAAGTTCTTCGTTTCTACGCCTCTTGCTCCATGACATTTTCAGTGACAGCACTCTCAGAGAGCTAGGCTAATCAAGATAAATAGAATTTCCATGCAGAAACCAGTGAGCTATTGCTTTTTATACAAATAATAGTGATAGAAATAAGATAATCTGTTCCTCTGAAAAGAAAAAAAAAAAAAAAGGAAAAAAAAAAAAACCACCACATTTTGGTGACCTACTCAACATATTCCAGAAATACGTGCAATGCTCTTGCACAAATTATTCATACATCATCACCAACTCAAAACAGTGAGCCAGATTATCATCATTTGCACTTACCAAGAAGCCAACCAGTCTGACATTCATTGTGGAATAATAAACATTTATTTCGTGTTATAGCAGGGAAACCTGACTGACAGAATACGCACTCATGAGAAGTGTCAGAACATGCTGTTGATACGTTACATCACTGTGTTCAACAGCTCAAACACTGTATGTGGGGACTCTTCTCCACTCATACAAGCACGAAGCTCTATTTCAAAATACTTTTTCCACTGTAGATTGACAGCATTTAGTTCCATGACATCTAGAAGAAAAGCTTAGCTAATTCACTTCAAAGAAGTGCTGTAACACGTAACATTTTTTGTTTCCTATCACCTGGGACACTAGACAAACAGGAAAGCTTTCAATGGATTTTATAAGATTATTCTCCCATATGGCATCTAAGTCAGATCAACCAAAAATTCTGGAATGCTTTTATTGCAGTCTGTAATTCATTACTGTCTCATGTCAAAAGCAATTACTCACCTACACTTGAGTCAAATTCTGAACGGGCTGAAGAAGACAAAGGGTGGTCTGCATACAAAGGCCAGCTGAAGGAAACACCTAAAACAGGAAGAAAAAGATCCTTATTACAAGTCAAAAAATGGAAATCATATTTTGTGTAGTCATTTGCTGTAGAAATCCCCTAAACTTAAAAACCTAGGTGAGACCTCTAATTACCAGCACTAATTTAAAAGGGAAACATTTGAAATAAAAAATTTTGTTCTACTTATTTTCTTTAAAAAAAAAAAAAAAAAAAAAACCAAAAAAGCAAGTGTCTCTACAAGCGTTAAAAAGTGCAAACTCTTATGAAATAATAATAACAGAAAAACAATCAATGGTAGCCTTAGAAAAAAAAGTGACGTCTCTCTGCTAGATAACTAGTTTGTAACTAGCCTTCATAGGTGATGTATTTGCATGAATTCAAGCAAATTCACAAAATCTTGCTCAGTATGCAACAGTGGAGATTGCTGTCAGACTGATTACAGCTGTATTTTGAATGAACAAAGTCTAACAAAACAGAACATCTCCATTAGTTAACACCACCTCCCCAAACACTAAAAAGCCAGCACTGGAAAATGGTAACACTGATGTCACCAATTGTTTCATGTAGTCATAGCCAGACAAGCTCATGAAAAGCACTTGCTGTTCCCCCATGAACAAATTGAATTACAACCTTCACACGAGGAAGTAAAAATAAACACATTAGTGCCAATTCCAAACTGTTTCCTGGCCAGCTAAGCAAGATTCAAATCATTACTACCAAGAGATGACAACCTCGTTTAATCACTGTAATATGAACCACACTAACAAACTATTGCCAAGCACTGCCATATTATGAAACCCAGGAGTGGCTTTCAAGCACATAGCAAATGATATCACAACTGTGCAGAGCCACTGCTGCTCAGAGCAGAGCGTGTTATAAAAGCTGGTGAACAGATTCTAAACCAATGTCACCTTGCAAGGAAAGAAGCTACAAGAAGCACCTTGCTGTCTTCAGGAACCTGCTCTAAAAACCTTGTCAATGCGAACAGCAGAACACCGAGCCAGAGCCCTCCAGGCAGGTAACTGAAGCTTGCTGCCCAACCTCTGGCTCAGTGGGATACGCACCATGAGAGGGACCTACATGCTAACTCAAGCAATAATAGAATACTTTTCCCCTCTTCATTGAATAGAAAGAAATCAAGAATTTAAAGCAGCCCCAAGTCCCTCATTTCACCACACGGCAGAATTAATTCTGAAGAGCAGATGAGAAAAAAGCATACACTTCATTTCAATATATTTTACTGGAATGAGGTGTCATATTTTTAGAACACAATCCACTCATGATTGAAGACGGAGCTGCTGCAAGTTCAGCCATAAGCATTAAGCATATTTGGAAATTCCCTGGCAATGCTGTTGAAGGAACAGACATTTCCTGTAATTTTCGGAAACATTTTATATCTCCCCTCCTCCTTCTTAGCCTTGGTGGTAAGAGGGGGGAGGGAAAGAGAGGTTGCTATACTACAATTGAATGAAATATGAATGAGCCACCCAAGTTTAAAGGGAAAACTTCAGCTACTCGTGTTTAGGAGAGAGTTTAAAAAGAAGTCTTTCATCATTTAGAAACGAGGATTTTTTTCTGCTGACTTTAGGAAAAGAAATATACATCCTTTAAATTAGGGTGAATTACCTGCCTTTTGACTTACTTCTGACAAGTATGGTCCTCCAGGCCTTATTTAAATACCTTTTTTTCTTTTCCAGAATTAGAAGTTGAAGGCTTTTTTTCCTTTCTTGCTCAGGGCCTTCTCTAAGCTGTAGCCGAACGAACCCAACCAGTTTAGTCACAAGGAGTGTTCCTCCCACAGCTAGAGCTGTGGCTCTCCAAAAAATAGCCAAAAGTCAAGGAGAGACTGAGCAGTCAAGCACCACAGCATCCTTCTAAGGACCTCGGTACCTCTTGTTCCCTGAAGGTTTAATCTTATATGAAGCATCTAGCATAAAACCTGTTAGTCTGTTCAGCAAGTGCTAGCAAGCTTTAAAACTCAGCTGCTTTATTCTGTATAGTCTGAACAAGTCCAACTCAAAGCTATGTGAGCAAAAGTTTACAAACTGTACTCAAGCTGGGAAGATAGTCACCTATTCTTACAAATCACACCATGAGCTCTATCTGGTTCCTGCGCACAGGATCCATCATTTAGCTGTGGCAGCTGGCAAATTCCACACCTGCTGGTCTCTGACAGCAGCTGGTTTTTAGCAGGCAATTCCAAGATACAAACTCAACCCCTTAAAGGGTTAAACTGCTTTTTGAATCTTCAAGTTGTTGAGATCCCAGTTTCCTTACTCTTTGTTTACAGCAGCCACTTTCATAACAACAAGGTTTCCATCTCCTACACCACCTGCATGCCCTGAATCACTGACAGCATTCTCTGCATCTACACAGACCAACATAAGCAGTGATGTTGTACTTTGCTAAGAAAAATATTCGAATGAGTGCTCTGAAGAGTAGTGCTAAATAAACATCAAGCCTAGCAGTTCTAAAAGTTCTTGCTATTTCCTTAAAAAGCTTTCTGTAAGAGAAGATAAGATAGGACCTCCGAGCCTTCAGAAAATGGTTAGCCTTTAAGTTCAGTGCTTTTTATCTAGCAGAGGCTTTAAAGGGGAGATGTTCCAACAGAGGTGATTAACTAAGGTAGACCTGTAAATAAAGGAGTCAAAAATAAAAAACCCATTTCTGATCTGCTAAGTGGTCACTCTACAACAAAAAGAGAAGATAGATCTGAAGCCTCCACACAAGCACCAGGACAGATTACAGGCAGAGGATAATGATGGTATTTTATTAGGGAAACAAATCAGAATAGCTCCCGGGCAAGGCAGGGGCAAGTTTCTTACAACAGACTTTTTAAATGACGCTTCCTTAAAACCAAATGACTAAAGCTCACAGTGAGTCAACCTCATGTAAGGACAAGAGCCATGTAAGCTGCTTTTACGGTAAGCTACGGGTTAAAACGCAATGGCCTTTCACCCATTTGAGGAAATGACACCCATTCTCCCGGAAGGCAACATGCGCATTCAACCCGTTCACATCGGGGCATGAGAAAGTTTGGAAGGAATTTTTTTTATTTTTCTTTTTAAACTGTCAACATTAATACTTTGTTTCTTCCCGCTTGTGCCTGAAAATGCCTGCATGTCCTGTCAGCAGTATAGAGAAGCATCTACCAGTTTACAAAGCTTACCTAGTCAGTGTTAATACTATTCTCAAATTCACGCCAAAAATCACTGCAAGCTCAAATTAATATTTTACACAATGCTTGCTATACAGTGATAAAAACACAGAAAAGAACCCTACGAGATGTACCACAGCAGTCACACGCTTGCGGCTCCCAAGGGGCAGCCACTGGCAAGGATGCTGGGCCCCACAAAACATCTAAATGCATATGTGAGCTCAGCCCTGTGCAGTAAAGCACATCAGCCTAACCAGGTTTCTCCCTGAGAGGGACCCCAGAGGTATGTGGCATAGGATGACAGCTCACAGCCAGCATGGCAGAACAGTTTCCAGCTGCGAGTTCTTGCCAGCAGTGAGGCCTTCTCAGCGCCCACAGGCTGCGTGGAGCAGGAAAGGGTGAAGCCAGACAAGGAGTAAAACAGAACAGTGGGTGAGGTGCAGAAAACAAACTAGACATGGATTGGGATCCAAGCTGATTGCCACGGTGTAATTGTGGTAGCGCACACTGGTAACATAACATGGGATGAAGCAGCCCAGTTCAAGACCAAAAGCACAACTGATGGCAGCTCACTGGGTCATCTTGCACATCATGCCCTCCGGTAGTTTATTCCCAAGGGATCCTAAGCATTTTTGTGAATTTGAGTCATGCTGTAAGATGGCCTGCAGCAGTGCCAAGGCCACACTTCTTGCACAGTAACTGCATGACTGAAAAAGGAAGCCATACTGATCTTTACAGCGGAAGGAGAAAGCAAAAGGTGACTTACATTCCTGAGCTGCAGCTCTTACGCCTTTATAAATACTACACCTTTTAAGAAGAGGGAGAAAAGTGGTACCACCACCAAACACATTAATCCCCTTTATGAACTTCTGACAAAATGTGAATTAAAAATCAGAATTAAGAGGGACCAGGATTTTAAAACTGAAAATCGCAAATGCTTTCAATACCAAACAAGGCAAACAAACTCTGTTGTTATCATCTGATTTAGGTCTTCATCGAGAAATGTCCTGTTGCAGCCTTGCTTGGCCTTCTACAGGATTTTGAAAGGCAGAGAAAAACAAAAAATATTCACTGAAGTTGTGTTTGTATTATACTGTTTGAAATGTGCTTACATGCACGTACAGTTCCATACAAACGTATAAACAACATTTTATACTTATCCATAATTTCTAGAGGTGCTATGTTTTATAAAGTCTTACAAGTAGTAACCAGAAAAGAACTGACTTTTGCCAAAGGAATCCCAAGCTAAGAGGGTTCGATGTACTCCTGCAGTAACTGAAGTAATGTATTATATCTAATGAACACTTAGAAGGAAAGATACCACCTTCAAAATGCATGATCTTTTTATTAGGTATTCAGCAATGGAAGAAGCACCAGTTACTTTTCAGTGGTTGTGGATTCACCAATAAGTAATATTGATCATTTTTTTAACACCTTATTGACCATAAATACATTCCTGTTGATACTTACGGCAAGTGTTCTGACATTTTTCAGAAAGAGTTGCACTAAGAAACTTGCACGTGAGCAGCCCATATGACTGAGTTAGGTTTTGGTATGCAATCCTAAGCTGGTACCTCCAGGAAACTGATCCTAAAGGATAAAGGTATATGATGGGTGGTCCTTAATCACTTCCTTTATTTGAAGGCTGAGGTCAGGGTGGAAAAAGAGCCAAGGAAGGAAGTTTGGAGAACCCCTCAAACACAAACACCTTCCTGAACAACTCCTTTGACATTTTAGCGGGCTAACTTGTAGTTTAAATTAAGTAGCAAGAGACTGAGCTAGAAATAAACAGCTTGCACAAGCAACATACTGTGTTATTAAGTTTTTAGAAGTGACTTAAAAATTAGGTCAGTCTAATTTGTGGCTGATACTTTGTTCTTTCACGACTATGAACTCACAATGATGTCAGTCTCATGTTCAAACGTGCCACATTTAGCAGCGTACAGGCTTCCTGAGAGACTTTCAGCCTTCCTTTGTGCTAAAGGCTTCTGCCAGATTCTTAGCTCATACTTCACTGACTCAGGCACGCCACTCTAGTTTCAAGTGAATAATACTGGCTTTCCATTAAATACTGCAGTTTTGCTTTCTGCGGGAGGTTGGTTTTATTTTTGCTTTTTCTTTACAACAAAACAAAACAAACGAACAAAAAACTTTAGGTTTAAACTAACCTTAAACCTTTAAACTAAAGGTTTAAGAAAGTGTAGCCACATCCAGGTTATCATTCTAGGCTTCACCTTTATCAGACAACATCCAAACCAGAACTGCACATTAAAAGATCTGCAAAACTGGTGCTTTAAACTAATTCAACCCATCTTTCCCCATTCTTACTTGATCTAAAGAAACCCTAAAGGTTATCATACTCAAATTCAATTAACTTTTGAGGATGCACCCCACTGAATTGGGACTTCCTACAGAAATGCTTCCTACACAGTCATCCCCTTCCAAAAAAGCACACTCACATAGAGAAGCTAATATGTCTACACAACTTCAGGCATTAAGAGTAAGATGTACTTTCATTATTATTTCTGACAGAAAGCTTGCCACGGGGTTTTTAAGTATGTTACCAAAGATGACAGCTTAAGAAGCATAAAGATATTTTAAGTTTGTAAAGCTACAAAACTTAAAACAAGCCTACCACTCAGCCTTTTGCAAGCATTTTTTAACAAAGCCCAAGCCAAGCAGCTGTCTGAACTAGCATCACTACTTGCTTTACTTGAATGGCTAAATTAAGCTGAAAGAGATAAAGGAGAGGTTTTAGAAGTAGCTGTTTGTCCCTCCCACTCTTGCCCCATGCACAGAGGGAAGCCTCAGCAGGCAACACTGCCAAGCAAGCACACATCACGGGTGGACAGACTTGCAGACACTGTAAAAGACTTCTCACCTGCCAGTAGGAGACCCACTCTCAGGTTTACCCTACCACTCCCTCCATTCTCTCAGACAGTCTCCTTCAATGTTTTGTGTAGCTGCTCTCTAACAAGGGGGCACAGAAAATCCTCAAGTGGGACTAAGTGAAGGCCATCATAAATATGACCCCAGATTGAATTAACAAATCAATTAAAATAATTTGAAAAATGGCTATCTGCAAGCTCATTATCAGCTCATTGTAATTCTCACAGTTTAACTCATGTTTATAGCCATCACTGATCATGTACATTTAACATTATATACATCCTTACTACAGTTAATCTGCTTCCTTCCCACTGCTGTAGCCAATCAAGGAAACTCTCCCTTGCAAACATAGCTGAAGCAGAAGCAAAAAGGTTGCATTCCTCCTGGAGCTACACTACGACAGATGCAGTATTAGCTCTGATTCACATATTCTTCTTCATGATGCTGTGTTTCCCATCTAGTACAGAGATTTAAAAACAAAACAAAATCAAGTAAATAAACCATTGCATCAGCATGTTCAAACCTATACTACACAGGCTTTTATGGAACAACACTATCACATGAATTTCTTCAACATGTTTAGGGAAACATCCTATTCTGTGTCAGGAAAAGGTATGTTATCTCACAGTCATTTCCAGCACATTAAATTCCAGCTATTCTATGAAAGAAAATGCCTGGACTTGGTTCACAAGAGATACATCCAACCAATTCCTACTATCACTGTTGCATCTGCAACTGCCCAAGGACACAGGAGAGACAGGTCTCACATGGAGAGGGAACATCTTTTACATGACTAGTTAATATGAAGAAAGGAGAGGAAGGGAATATCGTCTAGAAAGCACAAGCCCTTTCTCTCGCACACAGATGTGAAACAGAACCAAACTGTGACACAGGAACAGAAGCCAAGACTGCCAAAATGTCTCCACATCCAGCTTGTCCCTCTTCACAAACAGGAAAACAACAAGTTCAAAGTACATTGTGAGGTATGTCATAAACTACCCAATGAATCATATTCCTCATGGAAACAGTCTGGTTGATGTCACACCACTGAAAATATACAATAGAAGACAAAACACCAAAACAAGAAAATCATGCATTCATCACAGAATGACTAGATTTGTAGTATATATTTGCCACATCTTGATTCCTACTAATCCTTTGCTATTTGGAAAGTTACCTGCCCCTCTATCGTACAGGGGCTAACTAGGTTTCCTTAGGAGGACTGTAGTAACATTTCTCTGAGTTATCAAAGTCTATTATTTACAAAAAATTGACCTGTGTTTACCTTTACATTCACAACTTTTATTTCAAGGTCCAAGTAGGGTTTATCATCCTAAAGTAATGCCCATCTTCCTCAGCTTAAACCAAACAAAAAAAAAGTCCCTCTCTGTAAAAAAAAACACACAAAAAAACCCAACAACAACAAAAAACAACTCATAGCCTCTGTTTGTTAAAAGTTTCCGTTCTGAAAACAAACCAAATAATCACTCTTCCTCCCAACACACAAAAGAGGTCATACAAAAATGACAGTTTCCTTAAAAACATTTTTTTGGGGTTGCTGAAAAGATTTGACTGTTTCCAGCTACAGATGAAATGTACTGCATTATGGTAAAAATTAAGAACTAGAGGCTTCATTCTACAATGCTAAAAGAAGGCAGTAGCTTTACTCTTCTAACACAACACCAATTTTTTTAATTCTCCAGTTCTAAGATTTAATGTAAAGTTATCAGTAACAAAGATTATAGGTGAGATTAGACAGTTACCTTTATATGGGTATGACAGCAATTCGTACAGTTTGTGTGTTTGTTGTCCATTTTTATTTTGTTGGGTTTTTTTTTTTCATTCTATTTTGATTGTGAATAAATGTTGGCAAGAAACCCTGCCACCTACAGTGATGTAGTTTTTCCTATCAATGAATGCCAAAAGTGTTTTTCATATGCAGACATAGGTGAGAAATTTCTTCCAGAAAAAAAATTAATCCTTGACAGGATTATAGCACAGGTCAAAATGTGCAGAAAAAGAGCTTAACGCAGCTACAGAGCATACTCACTCTCCCCAGGAAAGAAAGAGGGGAAGTAGCAGCACTTTTGTCTCCTCTTTATGCTTCTTCCTCTGCAGCCACAATCCAAGTCTCAGAGCAATAAACCTTCAGGTACACACTTCTGAAACCAAAGCATCCAAAGCCTGGAAGGTGGGAAAACTCAAGCACAAGTCCAAATATTTTTAAAGAATGTATGAATCTTATTTAATCTTAGACTGCTATGGAACAGGCAAAAGAAAGAAAAAACATGACATAGATCTAAAAGAAAATGCAGTGCTTAGTTTTCCTGTACTTAATACAATGCTTATCCAGGTCTAAAACATTCTTCCCAATCATTTTCTCACCATCCTCTTACAGCACAGTTTTGCCCAGGTTCAGCTTTCTGACACTTCGCTGAAAGCATAACTACAAAAGACCTTCCTGAAAAGAACATATAGTTTTGGAAAATAGAACACCTGCCATCAAAGGTATGCCTTTTGGGATGCCTATGGCCATACACTTGAATTTTAGTCAAACAGCAAGAGGATGCAGGTATCTTTTATTTTTTTTTTTTTAATGTATTTTGCAGCTAAGTTATCAATGTGTTCCACATGCATTGAGCATACTTTAGTGTGGGGACATACAATCTGTCATGCAGACATACCTAAATCCAAGACCCATGAGCTAGTTCTGAACCAAACCAACAACTTAGTGCTGTTCAAGCTACCCTTGATAGAAAGGAGGGTTTGTTTTTGTACATAGCACAGCTACAGATTTTCCTAACCTAGGCTAGCCACTTCCACATTCCACACTTAATAGAGATGGACTAGGAGAATCTTAAGCTGCACTGCCACATCCAGAAAGATTTGTTTTGCAATTGCTGCCATGTGTAATCTCAGTACCAGCCACCAGAGAAAGCAGATTATCTCCCAAGCTTATATTATTATTTCTTCTCAGACATGCAGAACAGGAATAAGAAATGGAGAATAATCTTACCACCAGTACACAAAAGTTGCTGCAGATGGCAGGGGTAGCCTATATACAGAGTTGAGTGAAAAGTATGCTGAAGGAAAAGAGATGGACACTAGTGCCTCCAAAAGATGAATGTTATTACCAGATATTAATCCAGAAAACTCACAGCTGTCCTTCGGTTTTCATAAAGCTTTGGCTTTAAACGTGCTAAGTACTTACTTGGGAGAAATATAAAAACATTATCAGGGCATGCAGGGATACTGTGAGGAGGGCTAACGCCCCCTTGGAGTTAGCAAGGGAGTTCAAGGATAATGAGAAGGGCTTCTTAAAGTGTATCAATAGTGAAAGAAAGACTAGGGAAAATGTGAGCCCTCTGAATGAGTTGCATGCCCTGACAATGGAGGACTGAGAATGCAGAGGTACTGAATGCCTTCTTTGCTTACTGCTAAGACTGTCCCTCAAGAACCCCAAGCCCTGGAGGTAAGAAAGAGAGTCTGGGGAAAGGAAGACTTCCCCTTGGTTGAGGAGGATCTGGTCAGAGATCATCCAGGAAAAATCAGCGCACACAAATCCATGGGCCCTGACAGGTGCTGAGGGAGCTGGCATAAATGACTGCTGAAACACTCTTTATCACCCATGAAAGATCATGGAGAATGGGAGAGGTGCCTTTGGACTGGAGGAATGCCAATATTACTCAAATCTTCAAAAAGGCAAGGAAAAGGACCTGGGCAACTACGGACCAGCCATCCTCATCTCTGTCCCTGGGAAGGTGATAGAACAACTTATTTCAGATGTCATTTGCAAGAAACTGGAAGAAAAGAAGGTTATCAGGAGTAGTCAACATGGATTTACCAAAGGGAAGTCACACTTTACCAATCTGGTAGCCTCATATGATGTCAGGAATGGCTGGGTAAATGAGTGGGGAGCAGTGGATGCTGTCTACCATGACTTCAGCAAGGCCTTTGACACTGTCTCCCATTAATGCCCTTGTAAGTAAGTTTTAAGAAGTATGGGATATATGAGTGGACAGTGAGGTGGAATGAGAACTGAATGTCTTGCAGAGCCTCAGAGGGTTGTGATAAGTAGCGCAAAGTCTAGTTGGAGGCCGGAGGCTAGTGGTGTTACCCAGAGGTTGATACTGGGTCCAGTCTTGTTTAACATCTTCATCAATGACCTGGATAAAGGGATAGAGTGCATCCTCAGTAAGTTCACTGATAACAGGAAACTGGGAGGAGTGGCTAACACACCAAAAGGCTGTGTTGTGATTCAGTGAGATCTGGACAGGCTGGGCAGTTGGGCAGAGAGGAACCTGAAGAGGTTCAACAAGGCTCCTACCTACCTGGGGAAGAATAACTGCAAACATCTGTACAGGTTAGGGGCTGATCTGCTGGAAAGGAGCTCTGTGGAGTAGGACCTGGGTTTCCTGGTGGACAACAGGTTGACCATGAGCCAGCAATGTGCCCTTGTGGTCAAGAAGGCCAATGGTACTCTGGGATACAATAAAAAAGAGCGTAGACAGAAGGTCAAGGGAGTTGATTCTTCCCCCTCTACTCTGCCCCGGTGAGGACACATCTGGAGTACTTTGTCCAGTTCTGGTGCTCCCCAGTTCAAGAAAGACAAAAGATTACTGGATAAAGTCCAGCAGAGCGCAACAAAGTTGATTAGGGGCCTGGAGCATCTCCCTTACGAGGAAATGGTGAGAGACCTAGGTCTATTCAGCCTGCAGAAGACTGAGGAGGGATCTTATCAGTGCCTATAAATATCTAAAGGCTGGGTGCAAAGTGGGGGGCCAGTCTCTTTTCAGTGATGTCCAACCACAGGAATAAGGGGCATAAACTGGAAGACAGGAAATTCCACATGAACATGAGAAAAAAAAACTTTATTATGAAGGTGACAGAGCAGTGGAGCAAGCTACCTAGACTGGTAATGGACTCTCCTTCTCTAGAGATCTTCAAAGCCCTCTTGGATACTTTCCTGCGCAACCTACTGTAGGGAACCCACTTTAGCAGGGGGCTGGACTAGATTAGCCACACACAATCTAGCCAAGCCTGTCCTGCGGCCACCCCTGCCCCACACCATCATGGCAGCGACTCTGCTCTCCCAAGTAGCCCAGTCCAACCCCAGGCACACACCTATCACACAGCAACAACAAAACATCAGTGTGCAATTGGCACAGTCTGAGCTGAAACCATGACAAGGGGAGAGCACAGTGCTGTGCTAACTCTGGCTCTCAGGCCCGCCACATACACTCTGTCGAACTGAAATCTGTACTCTATTATAAAAGCTATTTACGTGGTACCAAAACTGACTGCAAAATATCAGAACCATTTGCTGATGGTGAGTTTATTAAGCAATGTATGAAATGCATGTCAGGTATAATTTGTCCAGGAAAAAAGATCTTTCTAAGATCAGTTTGTGTCATCAAATTATAGCCAGGCAAATAAAATAAAATAAAATAAAATTAAAAAAAAAAAAAAACCCAACACCCAGAAAAATCCATCAAAGGAAATTTTGAGAGTATAGCTGCTAATTTCAAATTTTATGCTTGCGTGACACATGAAAGTACTGATGCTACAGATATGGCTCAGCTTGCCATTTCTATTAGAGATACTGATAACAAACATGCCACTGAAGAAATGGCTTATTTCGTGCCATTAAAAGATCTTTGTACTTGCACTGAAAGCAGCGAAGCAGTGAAAACTACCTTAAAGCAGTTTCTTTAACCTTTGTCAACAAATCTGGTATAGCCACTAATGGTGCCCCAGCACTGTTAAAAAGAGGGACTTAGAAAGTTAATGGAAGACTATGTAATTGCCCCAGCAACTCACATTTGATGAAATAGTGCTGCATCATACATCAAGAAAATTTGTGCACAAAAGCTTAAAAAAAATGAATAATGTCATGCAAATCATAATAAAAGCTGTGGATTTCATAAAGTCCAAGGGATTGAATCATCGCCAGTTCCAGGATTTCCTTAAAAGTATAGATGCTGACCATGGGTACACCTTTTACTTTTCTGAAGGAGGATGGCTAAGTCGGCACAAAATGCTAAAAAGATTTTATGATTTGACTGCTCATTTGAATGAGTTAAACACACATCTTCAAGGTGAAAAAATCAACTTATCTCTGCTATGTTTCAGATCGTGACAACATTTCAAATGAAACATTATGGCAATTTTGATGAAGTAATTTGAGAATAGATTTCAAGATTGCTGGAAAAAAAAAATAATTTTTTGATACATTTGCAACTCTATTTTCAATTGACAAATACATTACCTGGACATTTTCAAACTGAATGTATCAAGTTGCAATCAGATATTCAACTCAAAGAAAAACATGATCATTTCTCTTTACTAGGCTTTTATAAGACCTATCTTACCAGAGAAAAGTATCCCTCGCTTCACAACCACAAGTCAAGTCTTCACTTTTTCATAATATGTACACTTGTGAGCAACTATTTACAAGCATGAAGCACAGTAACAGGAACATTTCAAAAATCTCTGATGAACACCATAAGAACTCACCACTTCCACTGAACCACACATTGATGCATTAGTTTCACAAAAACAAGGTCAAATATGCCACTAGTTTTATGGTTTTTTGCTCTCTTCTTTTTAATGTTGTAATAAAAATATTAAAAAAGAGGCTTTGTTACTTATATAAATTAACTATAGTGTATATTTTATATGCAGCACAAGACAATTTCTCTTCAGTAAGTGCGGCCCAGGCAAGCCAAAAGGCTGGACACTGATGGACAAGATGATCTCCAGAGGTCCTTTCCAACCCCTACGTTTCTGTAATTCTACAATTTTGTGAAAAGGAGACTTGTCCACACAGAGAATCACTGCTCTGTTGGTACAAATAGCCTGAGCCCGCTGCCTGCTTCTGATGATCCAAAACCCTGTGGCACAGCTCAAAGAGCAATCTGACCCTCAGTTGTTTGTGAGTTTAAGATAACATCTCAGGTTAAGAACTCTGTCTAGCAAGAGTCCATGGACAGAGTGCTCTGGAATGAGAAAGCTCTAGCGTGAAGACTGCTCATGTGATCCTCATATGCAGCTTCCTTGTTCCTACACCGCATGTTGTAGGTTACATAGCCACGTTCCTAGGGCCAGCACTCACTCAAACGGAGATAATTATTTAACCAAGATCCCATCTGCTTTGCACTCCCATTTAAGAAAATCTTATGCAAAAAGGTAAGAGCTTGGCTATGAATCCTTGGCGCAAATATCTGTTTGTTTACCAGTGCCACAATGCATGTCAGTTCATCACTATTTGTACTACAGGAGTTTACAGCTGATACACAATGCCAAATCCAAAGAATTTTGTCATTAAAAGAAAAACATTAAACCTTGCAGAAGGAAGTGCTCTCCATTCTTCGTTAATGCTGTCAAAAACTATACTACACAGACAATTAAAATTAATGAAAGTATTCTTAGGAAGCTTTGTGAGAGCTCTGGAGCTGTGGTTTCCCTGCTTCAAGTAGATCGGAGCTAGGAAAAGAGCAGGAGATAAAAATCACTTCTGCCGGACTTTACTCCTACGCAAAAAGGACTCCCAGGGCAAACTGTCCCACTGCAGACAACAGTTTAAGAGGTAGAGACCTACCCTGGAACTGTCGCTTCCCTTTCTGCATACATGTGGACAACACCACTACTACCAGCACTTGAGCTTGTAATCACAGGAAAGCACAATCCTCTCCTGCATGAGCTAGTTAATGGTGTTTGAGGCATTATTCCAAAAGGAGTGAACAGACAAAGCTTGTGAGCTCCCAGAAGATAATCTGAAAAAAACACTTGTGCCATCCCCACTCAAAGATAGAGAGGCAAGCAAATCATCCTCTTATTCCCTGCATTTTGTATCTTCTGCTGTAGGTAATACCCATGACACTTCAAGCAGTGCCTCTGGACAAGCCAACACCAATAGTCTAGGTAAGACTCTTTTAGTACATTTCTATTTTAAAGGTAAGATAAATTAGAAATTAATATATANAGGGGTGGGGAATATAAGATCAACAGGCTAGCTAAAAATCTCACTATGGGTACCTTCTACTAATGTTTTTAAGGTGCAATCAGATACTCATAGCGTCTGCCACAGGCTGCTTTGTATCCAGCAAGACTACAGGCAATTCCCATCATATTCCCTCCCACCCCTTCCTCTTTTCAGACATTTAAATGCATACAGATTTATTCATTAGAAAGCTTCCCTTAAAAGCAAGTTCCATGTCTAAATCCAGCAATGAGATTATCATATTAGATCACTACAGCTTCAGACAAACTTGCAAAAATCCAGTTGCAGACTCCTGGTTCCTCGAGCAGGGATTGTGCGTAGCACCACCATGGCAGAAGCATCGAGAACTTTACAAGGAGAGCAACAGGCATGCAAAGACCATAGGGGTAACACTTCCATCACATTTACATAAACAGACATCTTCCAACTCTCTCACGGTAAGGAAGAACACCCAAAAGTTGAACAATTATGATGGAAAAGAGCAACTCTGAGCCATCTTTTGTGTTTCATAAGTTTCAGCTAAGACATAAAGAAGTTAAGCCTCCTGGAAGGTCTGGTAATTTTGCTACCTTATTTGTATTACCATCACAATTTTGGTTTTATTTATTTATGAATCCAGAGGTGAGTTACTTAATCTTCTATAAAACTATATACATAGCTAAATCTTTTGTGGCTGATGGCCACACCAAGAGATAAATGAATTTATGGTATCCTATACAAACATCTCAGTTAAAACCCATCATTACATACTAGCAACTGACAGGCCTTTTAAAGATAATATCAGATCTGAAAATTAAATCAGAAAACTTGCCAATTCTGTTTTCCAAAAAACACCTTTAAAGTTCTGAAAGCAAGTTGCTGCTTCACATGTGTGCACTATTTCAGAAAGTTCATAAAGAACACAATGATAAGAGTAGTGAAAGGAATTTGCCCTCCTGAAGGAGAAATAAGTTTACATGGATTATGTTTTGGGGAATGTCAGAAACCACCACTTGAAAGTCCATCACTGTGACACCTCATCTCATGTTAAATTACTATCTCAAAATTTAGATCTGTTAAAACCTCCACAGCGAACCTAATCATACATTAAGGAAATGGACGCTGCTTGTAACAGTCTCAAAGGAAAAAGAAGAAAGACAGGAATTAACACCAGAAGTTACAGAAGAAAGGTGGTTTTGTTTGTTTGTTTAAGACTTACTTTGAAGAAGTTATTTTGTGCATGCCACTTGTTGGCAGCTATTAACAAAAATAAATTCTTGCTGTTAACAGAAGCGAATGAAGAGACAGACAACTTACAGTGTTACTGCACTTTCTTGTGGACTTCAATAATTGCACACTGTAATAAAAAAAGGCATCAGAAAGAAAACAAGGTAGCCAGTCTAGCACAACGTGTCACTAGCTTACAGCTTCACCTACAAATGAAGTCACCACACGTTTAAATCATTTCGAAGTACACTCTTAAAGGAACTAAAAAATCTGCTACAGTTGGGAAGCTCCCCTTTTTGCATTCTCCTTTCCCATCAATGTACTTCGTGACTCCTTGGACTTTGCGATTCCTTGCACTCTGGTATCAAAACTAGAGTTGCCTCCCGCTCATTTTTTTCTGATCAGTATTAAGAGAATTTACACAACATAAATGGATGAAAACCACTTACCTAGACATGTGATCTCTTTGCTCGTAGCACAGCAGAGTTTCCTTTGGCCTTGACTATACTGTTCACACCTACTCAGAACACCGCAACAGATGTAATTCTCCAAACCACTCCTCTGCCCAGATGAACACCTCTTTATTTCCTTCTTGGGCTGTACAAGACTACATTAGGGCCCACTGAACTCACAGTCCTTCAAAATATTGCCTCAAATCTACTATTTTGCCATAATGTCCATCCAGACCATGGCATCGGTGGTATGACTGATCGGTGCTTGTTACATCAACCAGAAGTTAATACCATTCCTTCCTGCCTCTGGGACCACCAAACACAGCAGGATCCTTGCTCTGTGACTGGCCTCCTGGACTCTGTTATATATATCTCCATTACTGCATAGAAGGGATACTCTAAAAAGAAAATGTATATTTAGGAAAAATAAGCTGCGACTTCAGTTTTAGATGCCAAAGCAAACAAGATTAGTACTCCATAAAAAATAACTGAGTTATTTACCACTTTGGAGTTCTACCAAGTATTCGATACAACCAAGCTAAAGCCTAGGATTTTAGTATATTTTCATTACAACTTGTTTTTGAGTAACTGGGTCTCAGGACAGCACTGATTTTTGTAGAGGAAAGATGCAGTCTTTGATGTCTTTTCTCTACTTATGGAGTAACACTCCTCAATCACTTCATTACATAACAGTGACCTTAGCAAAAAGAAAGAAAAAAAAAAAAAGGAAGAAGAAACAAGTATTTTGATAACAAGTTCCCTGTGCTTGGTGTTTCAAACCATTTTTATGCTGGCAAACGCCACCTCGATCCAGACTGTGTATTTTCAAAATGGAAACCTATCAGGAAGGAATTTAAGAGACTTACGCTCCCCATACGAAAGGAAGACAGCTGACACAGAAGTGGAGAGGGCACTATTACTACTTGACTCCTCCAGCTGACAAAATGGCACTGACATTACAAAATGTTTGAGGTCAGCTGAAACACTCTGTATATGAGGAAACATAAGTTGCCATGAAAGAATGAGAACAAAGAATCTTTTCCTAGGGGAAAATAAACTCTAACAAGCCTCGAGAAGCCTGTATGTGGCTGTTAGAAGGAGAAGAACAAAAGAAAGAAGGAAGAAATCACTAGGATTCTGGCATTTTTAATCCAGGAAAATCTCAGAAACCAAACAGGAATCACAGAGTTAATATGGAAATGGGGGACAGAGTCCAGTTAATGCTGCTTAGAGATGGAAGTAAGGGAAATACCACACCAAATGCAAGAGGAATTTGATTTGACCAAGGGATTCTACATTTTAATTTACTCTTTGAACCATAACAGAACATGCCAAGGCACATTTTGGACTCCTTGTTTTTTCTTCACCTGGAAATAAGAAACTGAGCTTTCCCTCTACTTGTCCTCCAGCGATCTTAGTACTAAGTCAGAAAGCCAGCTCATCATCTGTGTTAGTTCATCACTAAACAATAGTAGCCATAATGTAGCTGAGTTCACCACACTCATGGAAGAAATCCTGTATAAACAAGTACCATGTTGTTAAGTTTCAGAAATGGGGATTAAAACACTGTCAGCACACAAGACCTTCAATTCAAGAAAAGAAAGGAAATTAGAAGCTGCATGTTTAGCTCCCAGCTGAGTCCGAAGTTACGGAAGTTATACCTACCACTTCACAAGGAAAGGGCACGGGAAGCCAGGGAAGAAAAGAGTCATTATGCCTAAATGGTAACATTTTCATGACGTCACACAGGCCAAATAAGCATATCTCAGAAAAAAAGTGAATTGTAAAGAAACAGAAAATGGAGAAAGTGCCAACAGATTAAAAATAATAAAAATAAAGAGTATCAGATTAGAAAATGTATCAAAATAATAATAAAAATCTTAAGACCTGGCGCACAAAATGTAAGAGTGCAATTAAATTCAGTACTAACACTAGAAGATAATAATAGCTGAAAAGGCAAAAATAGATTTCTTTGCAAGAGCCCTTCCCACACAGGATGCTGGCAAAAGATAAGTTTGAGATAGACTAAGATTATCTACTGCCAGGGCTGACATGTCTAATGAAGAGAAGATAAAAATGATTAATTAACAGTAAGTCACCATGTCCCTAAGATTTATGAGGAAATTAAAGAATGTAATGGCTGAGCAGATAACAGAAATATATCATTCTTATTCAATTGAACTATATCAGAATAAGTATGAAATGTTTGTAGAAACATATTTAATTTCTCCTTTAATAAATATTAAATTATTCATAGTAATAAAGTCAGTGACGTTCAGTATTAGGACAGTTGATTATAAAGTAGCCACACAGAATACATGGATAACCTCAAGATAGGCATAAATCAGCATAGAGTAAGAAATGGAGAAGATACACACCTTTCTCCATCTCACCTGAAACCACCATTAAATTTACCCATGTATCTTGGAGCACATCAACTCAACTCTTTAAAGGAACCTTATGTAGACTTACTAGAAAGTCTATTTTGTAGTTGTCTATAGCAAAAAATTCCAAAGACCTGGAATTATAGGAAAAACATAATACAACTATACATTTACACACACATACCCATTTCTCACCACCGAAGAGACAGAAGAAATTAAGAGCAGTAGTAAAGAAGGGGGAAAAAAGGGGTAAATTGAAGTCTACGTTGATAAAAATGATACCGGATGAAGCTATTGGAAATTAAGCACTTTTTATATTAATTCTAGAGCTTTGCACCTGGCTGCATGGATGTGACAGCAGAAAGCTACTACAGTTAGCTTGTTTGTACAAACCCACATAAATTTGCTGCTTGTCAATAAAACTCAGCCTGCATGGTCTGAAAAATATATATATATATATATATATTTTTTTTAAAGTCTCTTCCCTGAATGAAGGAAGTCCTTGGCTGACAAAACATTGCCATGAACAAGATTAGAGACAGTACGTGCTTACCCCTGTAATATAGCAATGNAAAAAAAAAAACCCAACACCCAGAAAAATCCATCAAAGGAAATTTTGAGAGTATAGCTGCTAATTTCAAATTTTATGCTTGCGTGACACATGAAAGTACTGATGCTACAGATATGGCTCAGCTTGCCATTTCTATTAGAGATACTGATAACAAACATGCCACTGAAGAAATGGCTTATTTCGTGCCATTAAAAGATCTTTGTACTTGCACTGAAAGCAGCGAAGCAGTGAAAACTACCTTAAAGCAGTTTCTTTAACCTTTGTCAACAAATCTGGTATAGCCACTAATGGTGCCCCAGCACTGTTAAAAAGAGGGACTTAGAAAGTTAATGGAAGACTATGTAATTGCCCCAGCAACTCACATTTGATGAAATAGTGCTGCATCATACATCAAGAAAATTTGTGCACAAAAGCTTAAAAAAAATGAATAATGTCATGCAAATCATAATAAAAGCTGTGGATTTCATAAAGTCCAAGGGATTGAATCATCGCCAGTTCCAGGATTTCCTTAAAAGTATAGATGCTGACCATGGGTACACCTTTTACTTTTCTGAAGGAGGATGGCTAAGTCGGCACAAAATGCTAAAAAGATTTTATGATTTGACTGCTCATTTGAATGAGTTAAACACACATCTTCAAGGTGAAAAAATCAACTTATCTCTGCTATGTTTCAGATCGTGACAACATTTCAAATGAAACATTATGGCAATTTTGATGAAGTAATTTGAGAATAGATTTCAAGATTGCTGGAAAAAAAAAATAATTTTTTGATACATTTGCAACTCTATTTTCAATTGACAAATACATTACCTGGACATTTTCAAACTGAATGTATCAAGTTGCAATCAGATATTCAACTCAAAGAAAAACATGATCATTTCTCTTTACTAGGCTTTTATAAGACCTATCTTACCAGAGAAAAGTATCCCTCGCTTCACAACCACAAGTCAAGTCTTCACTTTTTCATAATATGTACACTTGTGAGCAACTATTTACAAGCATGAAGCACAGTAACAGGAACATTTCAAAAATCTCTGATGAACACCATAAGAACTCACCACTTCCACTGAACCACACATTGATGCATTAGTTTCACAAAAACAAGGTCAAATATGCCACTAGTTTTATGGTTTTTTGCTCTCTTCTTTTTAATGTTGTAATAAAAATATTAAAAAAGAGGCTTTGTTACTTATATAAATTAACTATAGTGTATATTTTATATGCAGCACAAGACAATTTCTCTTCAGTAAGTGCGGCCCAGGCAAGCCAAAAGGCTGGACACTGATGGACAAGATGATCTCCAGAGGTCCTTTCCAACCCCTACGTTTCTGTAATTCTACAATTTTGTGAAAAGGAGACTTGTCCACACAGAGAATCACTGCTCTGTTGGTACAAATAGCCTGAGCCCGCTGCCTGCTTCTGATGATCCAAAACCCTGTGGCACAGCTCAAAGAGCAATCTGACCCTCAGTTGTTTGTGAGTTTAAGATAACATCTCAGGTTAAGAACTCTGTCTAGCAAGAGTCCATGGACAGAGTGCTCTGGAATGAGAAAGCTCTAGCGTGAAGACTGCTCATGTGATCCTCATATGCAGCTTCCTTGTTCCTACACCGCATGTTGTAGGTTACATAGCCACGTTCCTAGGGCCAGCACTCACTCAAACGGAGATAATTATTTAACCAAGATCCCATCTGCTTTGCACTCCCATTTAAGAAAATCTTATGCAAAAAGGTAAGAGCTTGGCTATGAATCCTTGGCGCAAATATCTGTTTGTTTACCAGTGCCACAATGCATGTCAGTTCATCACTATTTGTACTACAGGAGTTTACAGCTGATACACAATGCCAAATCCAAAGAATTTTGTCATTAAAAGAAAAACATTAAACCTTGCAGAAGGAAGTGCTCTCCATTCTTCGTTAATGCTGTCAAAAACTATACTACACAGACAATTAAAATTAATGAAAGTATTCTTAGGAAGCTTTGTGAGAGCTCTGGAGCTGTGGTTTCCCTGCTTCAAGTAGATCGGAGCTAGGAAAAGAGCAGGAGATAAAAATCACTTCTGCCGGACTTTACTCCTACGCAAAAAGGACTCCCAGGGCAAACTGTCCCACTGCAGACAACAGTTTAAGAGGTAGAGACCTACCCTGGAACTGTCGCTTCCCTTTCTGCATACATGTGGACAACACCACTACTACCAGCACTTGAGCTTGTAATCACAGGAAAGCACAATCCTCTCCTGCATGAGCTAGTTAATGGTGTTTGAGGCATTATTCCAAAAGGAGTGAACAGACAAAGCTTGTGAGCTCCCAGAAGATAATCTGAAAAAAACACTTGTGCCATCCCCACTCAAAGATAGAGAGGCAAGCAAATCATCCTCTTATTCCCTGCATTTTGTATCTTCTGCTGTAGGTAATACCCATGACACTTCAAGCAGTGCCTCTGGACAAGCCAACACCAATAGTCTAGGTAAGACTCTTTTAGTACATTTCTATTTTAAAGGTAAGATAAATTAGAAATTAATATATATATATATATATATATAT